>JAKWBO010001439.1:0-14000 GCA_034336685.1 Luscinia luscinia
ATTCCGCAGTAAAAAGTATAAAATAAAAAAAGGTGTAAATAGTAAAGTACAAATAGGGTGTATCAATTCACGGGTAGGCCGGCCGCGGCGGCACACCCAGAGGCACACGCAAACAGTTCTGCACGCCAACCCATGGGTGGTCGGCCGCGGGCGGCACACCCAGAGGCAACCGCAAACCCTTCTACACGCCACCCACGGGTGGGCCGGCCGTGGCGGCACACCCAGAGGCACACGCAAACAGTTCTGCACGCCCACCCACGGGTGGGCCGGCGGTGGCAGCACACCCACAAGGCACACTCAAACAGTTCTGCACGCGCCACCCACGGAGTGAGCAGGCCGTGGCGGAACACCCAGAGGCACCCGCAGGCTCTCTTCTGCACGCCCACCCACGGGTGGGCCGGCCGTGGCGGCACACCCAGAGGCAAACGCAGGCTCTTCTGCACGCCCACCCACGGGTGGGCCGGCCGTGGCGAACACCCAGAGGCAACCGCAAACAGTTCTGCACGCCCACCCACGGGTGGTCCGGCCGTGGCGGCACACCCAGTGGCACACGCAAACAGTTCTGCACGCCCACCCACGGGTGGGCCGGCCGTGGCGGCACACCCAGAGGCAAATCGCAGGCTCTTTCTGCACGCCCACCCTCGGGTGGGCCGGGCCGTGGCGTGCACACCCAGAGGCAACCGCAAACCCTTCTGCACGCCCCACCCCACGGGTGGGCCGGCCGTGGCGGCACACCCCAGAGGCACACGCAAGCACTTCTGCACGCCCCACCCACGGGTGGGCCGGCCGTGGCGGCACACCCAGAGGCACACGCAAACAGTTCTGCACGCCCACCCACGGGTGGGCCGGCCGTAGCGGCACATCCAGTGGCACATGCAAACAGTTCTGCACGCCCACCCACGGGTGGGCCGGCCGTGGCGGCACACCCAGAGGCAAACGCAGGCTTTCTGCACGCCCACCCACGGGTGGGCCGGCCGTGGTGGCACACCCAGAGGCAACCGCAAACCCTTCTGCACGCCCCACCCACGGGTGGGCCGGCCGTGGCGGCACATCCAGTGGCACACGCAAACAGTTCTGCACGCCACTCCAAGGGTGGGCCGGCCGTGGCGGCACACCCAGTGGCATCACGCAAACAGTTCTGCACGCCCACCCACGGGTGGGCCGGCCGTGGCAACACATCCAGTGGCACACGCAAACAGTTCTGCACGCCCACCCACGGGTGGGCCGGCCGTGGCGGCACACCCAGAGGCAAACGCAGGCACTTCTGCACGCCCACCCACGGGTGGGCCGGCCGTGGCGGCACACCCAGAGCCAAACCCAGGCCCTTCTGCACGCCCACCCACGGGTGGGCCGGCCGTGGCGGCACACCCAGAGGCACACGGAAACTGTTTTGCACGCCCACTCCACGGGTGGGCCGGCCGCGGCTGCACACCCAGAGGCAACTGCAGGCCCTTCTGCACGCGACACCCACGGTGGGCCGGCCGTGGTGGCACACCCAGAGGCAATTGCAGGCTCTTCTGCACGCCTACACCCACGTGGTGGGCCGGCCGTGGCGGCACAGCCATTGGCACACGCAAACAAGTTCTGCACGGACCACCACGGGTGAACCGGCCGTGGAGGCACACCAAGAGGCAACCGCAGGTCCTTCTGCACACTCCATCCATCGGGTGGGTCGGCCGGCGTGCACACCCAGTGGCACACGCAAACAATTCTGCACGCCCACCCACGGGTGGGCCGGCCGTGGCGGCACACCCAGTGGCACACGCAAACAGTTCTGCACGCCTACCCACGGGTGGGCCGGCCGTGGCTGTAAACCCAGAGGCAACCGACGGTTATTCTGCACGCCCACCCACGGGTGGGCCGGCCGTGGCGGCACACCCAGAGGCAACCGCAGGCACTTCTGCACGCCCCACCCACGGGTGGGTCGGCCGTGGCGGCACACCCAGAGGCAACACGCAAACCCTTCTGCACGCCCCACCCACGGGTAGGCCGGCCGTGGCGGCACACCCAGTGGCACACGCAAACACTTCTGCACGCCCACCCACGGGTGGGCCGGCCGTGGCAGCACACCCAGAGGAACCGCGAACCCTTCTTGCACGCCTTCACTCCACGGGTGGGCCGGCCGTGGCGGCACACCCAGAGGCAAACGCAGGCACTTCTGCACGCCACTCCACGGGTGGGCCGGCCGTGGCGGCACACCCAGAGGCAACCGCAGGCCTTTCTGCACACCCACCCACGAATGGGCCGGCCGCAGCGGCACACCCAGAGGCACACGCAAACAGTTCTGCACGCCCACTCCACGGGTGGGCCGGCCGTGGCGGCACACCCAGAGGCAACTGCAGGCTCTTCTGCACGCCCACCCACGCATCGGGCCGGCCGTGGTGGCACACCCAGTGGCACACGCGAAGAGGTTTGCACGCCACCCACGGTGGGCCGGCCGCGGAAGCACACCCAGAGGAACCGCGAAACCTTCTGCACGCCTCACCACGGGTGGGTCGGCTGGCGGCACACCCAGTGGCATCACGCATAGTGTTCTGCACGCCCACTCCACGGGTGGGCCGGCCGTGGCGGCACACCCAGTGGCACACGCAAACAGTTCTGCACGCCCACTCCACGGGTGGGCCGGCCGTGGCAGCACACCAAGAGGCAACCCCAGGCCTTTCTGCACGCCCCACTCCACGGGTGGGCCGGCCGTGGCGGCACACCCAGTGGCACACGCAAACAGTTCTGCACGCCCACCCACGGGTGGGCCGGGCCGTGGCGGCACACCCAGAGGCACACGCAGGCTCTTCTGCACGCTCACCCACGGGTGGGCCGGCCGTGGCGGCACACCCAGAGGCAACACGCAAACCCTTCTGCACGCCCCACCCACGGGTGGGCCGGGCCGTGGCGGCACACCCAGTGGCACACGCAAACAGTTCTGCACGCCCACTCCATGGGTGGGCTCGGCCGTGGCGGCACACCCAGAGGCAAACGCAGGCACTTCTGCACGCCCACCCACGGGTGGGCCGGCCGTGGCGGCACACCCAGAGGCAAACGCAGGCCCTTCTGCACGCCCCACCCCACGGGTAGGCCGGCCGTGGCGGCACACCCAGAGGCACACGCAAACAGTTCTGCACGCCTACCCATCGGGTGGGGCCGGCCGTGGCGGCACACTGAGAGGCAACCCCAGGCTCTTCTGCACGCCTCACTCCACGGGTGGGCCGGCCGTGGCGGCACACCCAGAGGCACACGCAAAAAGTTCTTCACGCCCACCCACGGGTGGGCCGGCCGTGGCGGCACACCCAGAGGCAACCGCAGGTCCTTCTGCACGCCCACCCACGGGTGGGCCGGCCGTGGCGGCACACCCAGAGGCAACACGCAAACCCTTCTGCACGCCCCACCCACTGGTGGGCCGGCCGTGGCGGCACACCCAGTGGCACACGCAAACAGTTCTGCACGCCCACCCACGGGTGGGCCGGCCGTGGCGGCACTCCCAGAGGCAACCGCAGGGCCTTCTGCACGCCCCACTCCACGGGTGGGCCGGCCGTGGGGGCACACCGAGAGGCAACCGCAAACCCTTCTGCACGCCCACCCACGGGTGGGTCGGCCGTGAGCGGCACACCCAGAGGCAAACCGCAAACCCTTCTGCACGCCCTTACCCTCGGGTAGGCCGGCCGTGGCGGCACACCCAGTGGCACACGTGAACAAGTTCTGCACGCCCACCCACGGGTGGGCCGGTTGTGGCGGCTCACCCAGTGGCACACGCAAACAGTTCTGCACGCCCACCCATCGTGGTAGGCCGGCCGTGGGCGGCACACACAGAGCCCCACGCATGCCCTTGTGCACGCCTTCACCCACGGGTGGGCCGGCCGTGGCGGCACACCCAGAGGCAACCGCAAACAGTTCTGCACGACCACCCACGGGTGGGCCGGCCGTGGCGGCACACCCAGAGGCATACGCAAACAGTTCTGCACGCCCACCCATGGGTGGGCCGGCCGTGGCGGCACATCCAGAGGCAACCGCAAACCCTTCTACACGCCTCACCCACGGGTGGGCCGGCCGGGCGAGGCACACCCAGAGGCACACGCAAACAGTTCTACACGCCCACCCACGGGTGGGCCGGCCGTGGCAGCACACCCATTGGCACACGCAAACAGTTCTGCACGCCCACCCACGGGTGGGCAGGCCGTGGCGGAACACCCAGAGGCACACCGCAGACAGTTCTGCACGCCTACCCACGGGTGGGCCGGCCGTGGCGGCACACCCAGAGGCAAACGCAAGGCTCTTCTGCACGCCCACCCACGGGTGGGCCGGGCCGTGGCGAACACCCAGAGGCAACCGCGAACAGTTCTGCACGCCCACCCACGGGTGGTCCGGCCGTGGCTGCACACCCAGTGGCACACGCAAACAGTTCTGCACGCCAACCCACGGGTGGGCCGGCCGTGGCGGCACACCCAGTGGCACACGCAGAACATTTTCTGCACTCCCACCCACGGGTGGGCCGGCCGTGGAAGCACACCCAGAGGAACCGGAAACCTTTCTGCACGCCCACCCGACGGGTGGCGCCCGTGGCGGCACACCCAGAGGCAAACGCAGGCACTTCTGCACGCCCACCCACGGGTGGGCCGGCCGTGGCGGCACACCCAGTGGCACACGCAAACAGTTCTGCACGCTTCTACCCATGGTGGGCCGGCCGTGGCGGCACACCCAGAGCCAACCCGCAGGCACTTCTGCACGCTCACCGACGTGGTGGGTCGGCCGTGGCGGCACACCCAGAGGCAACCGCAAACCCTTCTACACGCCCCACCCACGGGTGGGCCGGCCGTGGCGGCACACCCAGTGGCACACGCAAACACTTCTGCACGCCCCAACCACGGGTGGGCCGGCCGTAGCGGCACATCCAGTGGCACATGCAAACAGTTCTGCACGCCCACTCCACGGGTGGGCCGGGCCGTGGCGGCACACCCAGAGGCAAACGCAGGCTCTTCTGCACGCCTACCCACGGGTGGGCCGGCCGTGGTGGCACACCCAGAGGCAACCGCAAACCTTTCTGCACGCCCCCACCCACGGGTGGGCCGGCCGTGGCGGCACATCCAGTGGCACACGAAAAAGTTCTGCACGCCCACCCACGGGTGGGCCGGCCGTGGCGGCACACCCAGTGGCATCACGCAAACATTTTCTGCACGCCCACCCACGGGTGGGCCGGCCCGTGGCGACACATCCAGTGGCACACGCAAACAGTTCTGCACGCCACTCCACGGGTGGGCCGGCCGTGGCGGCACACCCAGAGGCAAAGGCAGGCACTTCTGCACGCTTCACCCACGGGTGGGCCGGCCGTGGCGGCACACCCAGAGCGCAACCCCAGGCTCCTTCTGCACGCCCACTCCACGGGTGGGCCGGCCGTGGCGGCACACCCAAAGGCACACGCGAAACTGTTTTGCACGCCTACCCACGGGTGGGCCGGCCGCGGCGGCACACCCAGAGGCAACTGCAGGCCTTTCTGCACGACCACCCACGGGTGGGCCGGCCGTGGTGGCACACCCAGAGGTAACTGCAGGCTCTTCTGCACGCCACCCACGGGTGGGCCGGCCGCGGCGGCACAGCCATTGGCACACGCAAACAGTTCTGCACTCCACGCCACCACGTGGTGAACCGGTCGTGGAGGCACACCAAGAGGCAACCGCAGAGCCGTTCTGCACGCCCCATCCACGGGTGGGTCGGCCGTGGCGGCACACCCAGTGGCACACGCAAACACTTCTGCACGCCCACCCACGGGTGGGCCGGCCGTGGCGGCACACCCAGTGGCACACGCAAACAGTTCTGCACGCCTACCCACGGGTGGGCCGGCCGTGGCTGTAAACCCAGAGGCAACCGACGGGTTATTCTGCACGCCCACCCATGGGTGGGGCCGGCCGTGGCGGCACACCCAGTGGCAACCGCAGGCACTTCTGCACGCCACCGACGGGTGGGCCGGCCGTGGCGGCACACCCAGAGGCAAACCGCAAACACTTCTGCACGCCCACCCACGGGTAGGCCGGCCGTGGCGGCAAACCCAGTGGCACACGCAAACACTTCTGCATCGCCTTCACCCATCGGGTGGGCCGGCCGTGGCAGCACACCCAGAGGAACCGCAAACCCTTCTGCACGCCACCCACGGGTGGGCCGGCCGTGGCGGCACACCCAGAGGCAAACGCAGGCACTTCTGCACGCCTACCCACGGGTGGGCCGGCCGTGGCGGCACACCCAGAGGCAACAGCAGGCCTTTCTGCACACACCCACTCCACGAATGGGCCGGCCGCAGCGGCACACCCAGAGGCACACGCAAACAGTTCTGCACGCCACCCACGGGTGGGCCGGCCTGTGGCGGCACACCCAGAGGCAACTGCAGGCCTTTCTGCACGCCCCACCCACGGGTGGGCCGGCCGTGGTGGAACACCCAGTGGCACACGCAAAGAGGTTTGTACGCCACCCACGAGTGGGCCGGCCGTGGAAGCACACCCAGAGGAACACGAAACCCTTCTGCACTCCCCACCCACGGGTGGGTCGGCTGTGCGGCACACCCAGTGGATCACGCATGACAGTTCTGCACGCCCACCCACGGGTGGGCCGGCCGTGGCGGCACATCCAGTGGCACACGCAAACAGTTCTGCACGCCCACCTACGGGTGGGCCGGCCGTGGCAGCACACCCAGAGGCAACCCCAGGCCTTTCTGCACGCCCACCCACGAATGGGCCGGCCGTGGCGGCACACCCAGTGGCACACGCAAACAGTTCTGCACGCCCACTCCACGGTGGGCCAGGCCGTGGCGTGCACACCCAGAGGCACACGCAGGCCCTTCTGCACGCTCACCCACGGGTGGGCCGGCCGTGGCGGCACACCCAGAGGCAAACCGCAGAACCCTTCTGCACGCCCACCCACGGGTGCGCCAGTCGTGGCGGCACACCCAGTGGCACACGCAAACAGTTCTGCACGCCCACCCATGGGTGGGCCTGCCGTGGCGGCACACCCAGAGGCAAACGCAGAGCACTTCTGCACGCTCACTCCACGGGTGGGCCGGCCGTGGCGGCACACCCAGAGGCAAACGCAGGCCCTTCTGCACGCCCACCCACGGGTAGGCCGGCCGTGGCGGCACACCCAGAGGCACACGCAAACAGTTCTGCACGCCCACCGACGGGTGGGCCGGCCGTGGCGGCACACTGAGAGGCAACCCGCAGGCCCTTCTGCACGCCACCCACGGGTGGGCCGGCCGTGACGGCACACCCAGAGGCACACGCAAAAGTTCTGCACGCCCACTCACGGGTGGGTCGGCCGTGGCGGCACACCCAGAGGCAACCGCGAAACCCTTCTGCACGCTCCACCCATGGGTGGGCCGGCCGTGGCGGCACACCCAGAGGCAACCGCAAACCCTTCTGCACGCCCACCCTCGGGTAGGCCGGCCGTGGCGGCACACCCAGTGGCACACGTAAACAGTTCTGCACGCCCACCCACGGGTGGGCCGGTTGTGGCGGCACACCCAGAGGCAACCGCAGGCCCTTCTGCATGCCCACCCACGGGTGGGCCGGCCGTGGCGGCACACCCAGAGGCAACCGCAAACCCTTCTGCACGCCCACCCACGGGTGGGCCGGCCGTGGCGGCACACCCAGAGGCAACCGCGAAACCCTTCTGCACGCCTTCACTCCTCGGGTAGGTCGGCCGTGGGCGTGCACACCCAGTGGCACACGTAAACAGTTCTGCACGCCCACCCACGGGTGGGCCGGTTGTGGCGGCACACCCAGAGGCAAACGCAGGCACTTCTGCACGCCCACCCACGGGTGGGCCGCCCGTGGCGGCACATCCAGTGGCACACGCAAACAGTTCTGCACGCCCACTCCACTGGTGGGCCGGCCGTGGCGGCACACACAGAGCCCCACGCATGCCCTTCTGCACGCCTTCACCCACGGGTGGGCCGGCCGTGGCAGCACACCCAGAGGACACCGCAAACAGTTCTGCACGCCCACCGACGGGTGGGCCGGCCGTGGGCGTGCACACTGGAGTAGGCAACCCCAGGCCCTTCTTCATGCCCACCCACGGATGGGCCGGCCGAGCGGCACACCCCCGGAGGCACACGCAAAAGTTCTGCACGCCCACCCACGAGTGGGCCGGCCGTGGAAGCACACCCAGAGGAACCGCAAACCCTTCTGCACGCCCCACCCACGGGTGGGTCGGCTGTGGCGGCACACCCAGTGGATCACGCGATACAGTTCTGCACGCCTCACCCATCGGGTGGGCCGGGCCGTGGCGTACACATCCAGTGGCACACGCAAACAGTTCTGCACGCCCACCCACGGGTGGGCCGGCCGTGGCAGCACACCCAGAGGCAACCCCAGGCCTTTCTGCACGCCTACCCACGAATGGGCCGGCCGTGGCGGCACACCCAGTGGCACACGCAAACAGTTCTGCACGCCCACCCACGGGTGGGCCGGCCGTGGCGGCACACCCAGAGGCACACGCAGGCCCTTCTGCACGCCCACCCACGGGTGGGCCGGCCGTGGCGGCACACCCAGAGGCAACCGCAAACCCTTCTTGCACGCTCACCCACGGGTGCGCCGGCCGTGGCGGCACACCCAGTGGCACACGCAAACAGTTCTGCACGCCCACTCCATGGGTGGGCCTGCCGTGGCGGCACACCCAGAGGCAAACGCAGGCACTTCTGCACGCCTCACCCATCGGGTGGGCCGGCCGTGGCGGCACACCCAGAGGCACACGCAGGCTCTTCTGCACGCCCCACCCACGTGGTAGGCCGGACGTGGCGGCACACCCAGAGGCACACAGCAAACAGTTCTGCACGCCCACCGACGGGTGGGCCGGCCGTGGCGGCACACTGAGAGGCAACCCCAGGCCCTTCTGCACGCCTACCCACGTGGTGGGCCGGCCGTAGCGGCACACCCAGAGGCACACGCAAAAGTTCTTCACGCCTACCCACGGGTGGGTCGGCCGTGGGCGGCACACCCAGAGGCAACCGCAGGTCCTTCTTCACGCCCACCCACGGGTGGGCCGGCCGTGGCGGCACACCCAGAGGCAACCGCAAACCCTTCTGCACGCCCACCCACTGGTGGGCCGGCCGTGGCGGCACACCCAGTGGCACACGCAAACAGTTCTGCACGCCCACCCACGGGTGGGCCGGCCGTGGCGGCACACCCAGAGGCAAACTGCAGGGCTCTTCTGCACGCCCACTCACGGGTGGGCCGGCCGTGGGGCACACCAAGAGGCAACCGCGAAACTCCTTCTGCACGCCTCACCCACGTGGTGGGTCGGCCGAGGCGGCACACCCAGAGGCAACCGCAAACACTTCTGCACGCCCACCCTCGGTAGGCCGGCCGTGGCGGCACACCCAGTGGCACACGTAAACAGTTCTGCACGCCCACCCACGGGTGGGCCGGTTGTGGCTGCACAGCCAGTGGCACACGCAAACAGTTCTGCACGCCCACCCACGGGTGGGCCGGCCGTGGCGGCACACACAGAGCCCCACGCATGCCCTTGTGCACGCCCACCCACGGGTGGGCCGGCCGTGGCAGCACACCCAGAGGCAACCGCAAACAGTTCTGCACGACCACCCACGGGTAGGCCGGCCGTGGCGGCACACCCAGAGGCATACGCAAACAGTTCTGCACGCCCACCCATGGGTGGCCGGCCGTGGCGGCACACCCAGAGGCAACCGCAAACCCTTCTACACGCCCACCCACGGGTGGGCCGGCCGTGGCGGCACACGCAGAGGCACACGCAAACAGTTCTACACGCCCACCCACGGGTGGGCCGGCCATGGCAGCACACCCATTGGCACACGCAAACAGTTCTGCACGCACACCCACGAGTGAACAGGCCGTGGCGGAACACCCAGAGGCACCTGCAGGCTCTTCTGCACGCCTACCCACGGGTGGGCCGGCCGTGGCGGCACACCCAGAGGCAAACGTAGGCCTCTTCTGCACGCCTCACCCACGGGTGGGTCGGCCGTGGGCGAACACCCAGAGGCAACCGCAAACAGTTCTGCACGCCCACCCACGGGTGGTCCGGCCGCGGCTGCACACCCAGTGGCACACGCAAACAGTTCTGCACGCCCACTCCACGGTGGGCCGGCCGTGGCGGCACACCCAGAGGCAACCGCAGGCCTTTCTGAACGCCCACCCTCGGGTGGGCCGGCCGTGGCGGCACACCCAGAGGCAACCGCAAACCCTTCTGCACGCCCCACCTCGGGTAGGCCGGCCGTGGCGGCACACACAGAGCTTCACGCAGGCCTTCTGCACGCCCCACCCACGGGTGGGCGTGGCCGCGGCTGCACACCCAGAGGCACACGCAAACAGTTCTGCACGCCTACCCACGGGTGGGCCGGCCGTGGCTGTAAACCGAAAGGCAACCGACGGCTATTCTGCACGCCTACACCGACGGGTGGGTCGGCCGTGGCGGCACACCCAGAGGCAACCGCAAACCCTTCTACACGCTCTACCCACGGGTGGGCCGGCCGTGGCGGCACACCCAGTGGCACACGCAAACATTTCTGCACGCCTCACCCACGGGTGGGCCGGCCGTAGCGGCACATCCAGTGGCACATGCAAACAGTTCTGCACGCCCACTCCACGGGTGGGCCGGCCGTGGCGGCACACCCAGAGGCAAACGCAGGCTCTTCTGCACGCCCCACCCACGGGTGGGCCGGCCGTGGTGGCACACCCAGAGGCAACCGCAAACCCTTCTGCACGCCTACCCACGTGGTGGGCCGGCCGTGGCGGCACATCCAGTGGCACACGCAAAAGTTCTGCACGCCCACTCCACAGGGTGGGCCGGCCGTGGCGGCACACCCAGTGGATCACGCAAACATTTCTGCACGCCTTCACTCCACGAATGGGCCGGCCGTGGCGGCACACCCAGTGGCACACGCAAACAGTTCTGCACGCCCACCCACGGGTGGGCCGGCCGTGGCGGCACACCCAGAGGCACACGCAGGCTCTCTTCTGCACGCCCACTCCACGGGTGGGCCGCCGTGGCGGCACACCCAGAGGCAACCGCAAACCCTTCTGCACGCTCACCCACGGGTGCGCCGGCCGTGGCGGCACACCCAGTGGCACACGCAAACAGTTCTGCACGCCACTCCATGGGTGGGCCTGCCGTGGCGGCACACCCAGAGGCAAACGCAGGCACTTCTGCACGCCCACAAACGGGTGGGTCGGCCGCGGGCGTGCACACCCAGAGGCAAACGCAGGCCCTTCTGCACGCCCACCCACGGGTAGGCCGGCCGTGGCGGCACACCCAGAGGCACACGCAAACAGTTCTGCACGCCCACCGACGGGTGGGCCGGCCGTGGCGGCACACTGAGAGGCAACCCCAGGCTCTTCTGCACGCCCACCCACGGTGGGCCGGCCGTAGCGGCACACCCAGAGGCACACGCAAAAGTTCTGCACGCCCACCCACGGGTGGGCCGGCCGTGGCGGCACACCAAGAGGCAACCGCAGGCACTTTCTGCATGCCCACCCACGGGTGGGCCGGCCGTGGCGGCACACTGAGAGGCAACCGCAGGCCCTTCTGCACGACCACCCACGGGTGGGCCGGGCCGTAGCGGCACACCCAGAGGCACACGCAAACAGTTCTGCACGCCCACCGACGGGTGGGCCGGCCGTGGCGGCACACTGAGAGGCAACCCCAGGCCCTTCTGCATGCCCACTCCACGGTGGGTCGGCCGTAGCGGCACACCCAGAGGCACACGCAAAAGTTCTGCACGCCCACCCACGGGTGGGCCGGCTGTGGCGGCACACCCAGAGGCAACCGCAAACCCTTCTGCACGCCTTCACCCATGGGTGGGCCGGCCGTGGCGGCACACCCAGAGGCAACCGCAAACCCTTTCTGCACGCCCACCCACGGGTGGGCCGGCCGTGGCGGCACACCCAGAGGCAACCGCAAACCCTTCTGCACGCCCACCTCGGGTAGGCCGGCCGTGGCGGCACACCCAGTGGCACACGTAAACAGTTCTGCACGCCCACCCACGGGTGGGCCGGCTGTGGCGGCACACCCAGAGGCAAACGCAGGCACTTCTGCACGCCCCACCCACGGGTGGGCCGTCCGTGGCGGCACATCCAGTGGCACACGCAAACAGTTCTGCACGCCCACCCACGGGTGGGCCGGCCGTGGCGGCACACACAGAGGCCCCACGCATGCCCTTCTGCACGCCCACCCACGGGTGGGCCGGCCGTGGCAGCACACCCAGAGGACACCGCAAACAGTTCTGCACGCCCACCGACGGGTGGGCCGGCCGTGGCGGCACACTGAGAGGCAACCCCAGGCCCTTCTTCATGCCCACCCACGGATGGGCCGGCCGAGCGGCACACCCCGAGGCACACGCAAAAAGTTCTGCACGCCCACCCACGGGTGGGCCGGCCGTGGCGGCACACCCAGAGGCAACCGCAGGCCCTTCTGCACGCCCACCCACGGGTGGGCCGGCTGTGGCGGCACACCCAGAGGCAACCGCAAACCCTTCTGCATGCCCACCCACGGGTGGGCCGGCCGTGGCGGCACACCCAAAGGCACACGCAGGCCCTACTGCACGCTCACCCACGGGTGGGTCGGCCGTGGCGGCACACCCAGAGGCAACCGCAAACCCTTCTGCACGCCCACTCCACGGGTGCGCCGGCCGTGGCGGCACACCCAGTGGCACACGCAAACAGTTCTGCACGCCCACTCCATGGGTGGGCCTGCCGTGGCGGCACACCCAGAGGCAAACGCAGGCACTTCTGCACGCTTCACCCACGGGTGGGCCGGCCGTGGCAGCACACCCAGAGGCAACCGCAGGCCCTTCTGCACGACCACTCCACGGGTGGGCCGGCCGTAGCGGCACACCCAGAGGCACACGCAAACAGTTCTGCACGCCCACCCATGGGTGGCCGGCCGTGGCGGCACACCCAGAGGCAACTGCCGGCCCTTCTGCACGCTCCAACCATGGGTGGCCGGCCGTGGCGGCACACCCAGAGGCAGCTGCCGGCCCTTCTGCACGCCCCACTCCACGGGTAAGCCGGCAGCGGCGGCACACCCGAGGCAACTGCCGGCACTTCTGCACGCCCACTACTACGGGTGGGCCGGCCGTGGCGGCACACCCAGAGGCACACGCAGGACCTTCTGCACGCCTACCCACGGGTGGGCCGGCCGTGGCGGCACACCCAGAGGCACACGCAAACAGTTCTGCACGCCCACACACGTGGTGGGTCGGCCGTGGCGGCACACCCAGAGGCAACCGCAAACAGTTCTGCACGCCCACCCACGGGTGGGCCGGCCGTGGCGGCACACCCAGAGGCACACGCAGGCCCTTCTGCACGCCCACCCTCGGGTGGGTCGGCCGGGCGGCACACCCAGAGGCAACCGCAAACCCTTCTGCACGCTCACTCCACGGGTGCGCCGGCCGTGGCGGCACACCCAGTGGCACACGCAAACAGTTCTGCACGCCCACTCCACGGGTGGGCCTGCCGTGGTGGCACACCCAGAGGCAAACGCAGGCACTTCTGCACGCCCACCCACGGGTGGGGCCGGCCGTGGCGGCACACCCAGAGGCAACCGCAGGCCCTTCTGCACGACACCACTCCACGGGTGGGCCGGCCGTGGCGGCACACCCAGAGGCAAACGCAGGCCCTTCTGCACGCCTCACCCACGGGTAGGCCGGCCGTGGCGGCACACCCAGAGGCACACGCAAACAGTTCTGCACGCCCACCCACGGGTGGGCAGGCCGTGGCGGAACACCCAGAGGCAACTGCCGGCCCTTCTGCACGCCCACCCACGGGTAAGCCGGCCGTGGGCGGCACACCGGAGGCAACTGCCGCCCTTCTGCACGCCCACTCCACGGTGGGCCGGCCGTGGCGGCACACCCAGAGGCACACGCAGGGACCTTCTGCACGCTTACCCACGGTGGGCCGGCCGTGGCGGCACACCCAGAGGCACACGCAAACAGTTCTGCACGCCCACCCATCGGGTGGGCCGGGCCGTGGCGGCACACTGAGAGGCAACCCCAG
>JAKWBO010000144.1:0-107198 GCA_034336685.1 Luscinia luscinia
TCTGAGCTGATTTTGGGGGTTCCTGGGTGTGATTTTGGGGTTCCTGGGGTAATTTGGGGATCTGAGCTGATTTTGGGGATTCCTGGGGTGATTCTGGCAGGTTTTAAGTGTTTTTTGGGAGGTCTGGGGTAATTTTGGGGTTCTTGAGGTGATTTTGGGGTTCCTGGGGGATTTTGGGGTTCCTGAGGTAATTTTGGGGATCTGAATTGATTTTGGGGGTTCCTGGGGATGATTCTGGCAGGTTTTGAGTGTTTTTGGGGTTCCTGAGGTGATTTTTGGGGTTCCTGGGTGTGATTTTGAGGGATCTAATTTGATTTTGGGGTTCCTGGGGGATTTTTGGGCTTCCTGAGGTGTTTTTGGGGTTCCCGAGGTGGATTTTTGGGCTTCCCGAATTGATTTTTTTTGGGGGGTCCGGTGATTTTTGGGGTGCCTCACCCCCGCTCCCCTCCCCCACAGCCGCGCCTGCTCCCCCCAACGGCTCCTCCCGACCCCCTGCCCCTCCCTTCGATTACCAACAGGTGAGACCCTTTTGGGGTTTTTTGGGGATTTTTTGGGGTTGGGGGTCCCCAAAATGTTAAAATTTTGAATTTTGCCTGTTCCCGAAATGTTGGTGCAGCTGTTCCAGGATCTGTGGGTGGAGAACGAGCGGATCCGGGAGCAGCTCAGGAGGAGGCGGAGCTGGCGCTGACCCAGAGCCGGCTGGAGCTGGAGAGGGTCACGCAGGTCAGGGGTCACGCAGGGGTCACTGGGGTCATTCCAGGGGTCACGCAGGGGTCACTCGGGTCATTCAGGGGTCACTCAGGTCAGGGTCACTCAGGTCACTCCAGGTCAGAGCCAGAGCCGGGCTGGAGCTGGGAGAGGGTCACGCAGGTCAGGGTCACTCGGGGTCACTCAGGGGTCACGTGGGGTCACGCAGGTCATTCAGGGGTCACTCCAGGTCAGGGGTCACCTCAGGGTCACTCCAGGTCAGAGCCAGAGCCGGCTGGAGCTGGGAGAGGGTCACGCAGGTCAGGGGTCACTCGGGGTCACTCAGGGGTCACGTGGGGGTCATTGCAGGTCAGGGTCACTCAGGGGTCACGCAGGGGTCACCAGGGGTCACTCAGGTCAGGGGTCACTGGGGCCACTCGGTCATTCAGGGGTCACTCAGGACACTTGGGGTCACTCAGGGTCACTCCAGGTCGAGCCAGAGCCGGCTGGAGCTGAGAGGGTCACGAGGTCAGGGGTCACGCTGGGGTCACGCGGGGTCACGCAGGTCACGCAGGTCGAGGGGTCACGGCGGGGTCATTCAGGGGTCGCCAGGACACTTGGGCCCACCCAGGTCAGGGTCACCAGGTCACCTCAGGGTCACTCCGGGTCAGAGCCAGAGCCGGCTGGAGCTGGAGAGGGTCACGCAGGTCAGGGGTCACTAGGGGTCACGCGGGGTCACGCGGGTCAGTCCAGGGGTCACTCAGGTCAGGGGTCACGCTGGGGTAACGCAGGTCAGCGGTCACTCGAGGGTCACTCAGGGTCACTCCGGGGTCAGAGCCAGAGCCGGCTGGAGCTGGAGAGGGTCACCAGGTCAGGGGTCACGTGGGGTCACTGCTGGGGTCACTCAGAGTCACTCGGGACACTTGGGGTCACTCAAGGGTCACTCAGGGGTCACTCTAAGGGTCTCTCAGGGTCACTCAGGGGGTCACTTGGGTCACTCAGGGTCAATCAGGTCAGGGGTCACTCGGGGTCACTCGGGACACTCCAGGTGTCAGGACACTTGGGGTCACTCAGGGTCACTCGGGGTCATTCAGGCGTCACTCAAGGGTCACTCAGGGATACTCGGGGGTCACTTGGGGTCACTTAGGGGTCACTCTAGGGGTCACTCAGGGACACTCAGGGACACTCAGGGCTCAGACACCCCCATTTTGTCCCCCCAGCCAGGGAGCTGCAGCGCGAGAGCGTCCGGCCCGGCTGGAGCTGGAGAGATTCGTGAGTGACCCCAAAAATATAAACTAAAAAATCACCCAGAACTCCCTCCAAGACCTTCCACAATTCCCTCGCTTTTACCTCAATTTCCTGCCATTTTCTCCTCACATTTTTCATCATTTTTCATCATTTTTACCTCAAATTTCCTGTGATTTTTTCCTCATGCTTTCCACCCTTTTCTCCCCTCACGCTTCCCGCCATTTTCCCCCTCACGCTTCCTGCCATTTTCTCCTCATATTTCTCGCCATTTTCTCCTCACGTTTCCCGCCATTTTCTCCCCAAGTTTTCCTCGCCATTTTCTCCTCACGTTTCTCTGCCATTTTCCCCTCACGCTTCCGCCTTTTTGTCCCCTCACGCTTTCCGCCATTTTTGTCCCCTCACATTTTCCCGCCATTTTCTCCCCTCACGCTTTCCCGCCTCTTTTCTCCCCTCACGCTTTTCCTCCATTTTCCCCACATTTTCCATTTCTCCGCTCACGTTTTCCCGCCATTTTCTCCTCACGCTTCCCGCCATTTTCCCCCTCAGGTTTTCCCCGCCCCTTTTCCCCCTCACGCTTCCCGCCTTTTTTTCCCCTCACGCTTCCTGCCCTTTTTTCTCCCCTCACGCTTCCTGCCATTTTTCTCCCCACGCTTCCGCCCCTTTTCTCCCCCCTCACATTTCCCGCCATTTTCTCCCCTCACGCTTTCTGCCATTTTTCTCCTGCCCCCCTCACATTTCCCGCCATTTTCTCCTCACGCTTCCTTTTTTTCCCTTCATATTTTTGCCTCTTTTTCCCTCACATTTGATTTTTTCTTCCTCGCATTCCCTCCTTTTTTCCCCGTGTTTCCCACACTTTTCCCACCATTGTTCCCCTCACATTTCTTGACATTTCCCCCCTTGTTTCCTGCCTTTTTCCCTTTACATTTACTGCCATTCTTCCCTTCACACTTCTAACCATTTTTACGTTTCCCGCTCTTTTCCCCCTCATGTTTCCCGCCATTTTCTCCCCTCATGTTCCCATTTTCCCCTCACATTTTCCTCCATTTTCCCCCTCATTTTTCCCCCCATTTCCCCCTCACGCTTCCTCCATTTCTCCCTTTAGCATTTTCCACCATATTTTCCATTTTTCCCTTCACATTTTGCCCTTTTTTCCCCTCACGCTTCCCCCATTTCCCCTCAATTTCCACCGCTTTTCCCTCACATTTCTTGACATTTCCCCTCGTTTCCTGCCTTTTCCTCTCACATTTCTGCCATTTTCTGTAATTTTTCTTTCAGCATTTCCAACCATTTTTACCTCACGTTTCCCGCCTCTTTCCCCTGCCATTTAACTCCATTTTCCCTCACATTTTCTCCATTTTCTCCTCACGCTTCCCTCCATTTCTCCTGCTTCCCATTTTTCCCTCACGTTTTCCCTCCATTTCCCTCACATTTTCCATTTCTCCCTCACATTTCCCGCCATTTTTTCTCCCTCACGCTTCCTGCCATTTTTTCCTCACATTTTGTCCTTTTTTCCCTCATGTTTTCCTCCATTTTCCCCTCACATTTTCCATTTCTGCCCCTCACATTTCCCACGCTTTTCTCCCTCACGCTTCCCTGCCATTTTTCCTCACATTTTACCTTTTCCCTCACATCTTGGGCCCTTTTTTCCCCTCACGTTTCCCATTTCCCTCACATTTTCCAACCATTTCTCCCCTCACAATTTCCACCATTTTCCCCTCATTTTTGCCCTTCTTTCCCTCACATTTTTTCCATTTTCCCTCACGCTTTCCTCCATTTTCCCTCACGCTTCCCCCATTTTCCCTCACATTTCCCCATTTTCCTCCACATTTTCCTCCAATTTTCCCCTCACATTTCCCATTTTCCCTCACATTTTCCTCCATTTTCCCTCATATTTTCCATTTTTCCCTCACGCTTCCCCATTTCTCCCCTACATTTTCCTCCATTTCTATTTCCCATTTCCCTCACGCTTCCACCATTTTCCCTCACATTTTGCCCTTCTTTCCTCCCATTTTCCTCCATTTCCCTCACATTTCCTTCCTTTTTCCCCTCACATTTTGCCTTTTCCCTGACATTTTCCTCTATTTTCCCCCTCATGTTTCCCATTTCCCCTCATTTTCCTCCATTTTCCCTCACATTTTGCCCTTCTTTCCCTCAGAATTCCCCTTTTCCCCTCACATTTTCCTCCATTTTCTCCTCACATTTTCCCTCATTTTCCCTCATGTTTCCCCCACGTTTCCCACCATTTCCCCTCACATTCTGCCCTTTTTTTCCCTCACGTTTTCCCCATTTTCCCCTCACATTTTGCTTTATTTTTCCCCTCACATTTTCCCCATTTTTCCCTCACGTTTTCCCCCATTTCCCCTCACATTTTCCTTTAATCCCTCCCTGTGCCCTCGCTAGGAGCGCTCGGCGCTGGAGCTGAAGGCGGCTGAGCTGGAGGAGGAGCTGAAGGTAAATTTTCAGAACCGCCCCCACCCCCAATTCCCATCCCCAAATTTTGGAGATCCTGAGGTGACTCTGGGTTACTTTTCGGACCCTCCCCAGGCTCTGTCTGACCTTCGGGCCGACAACCAGCGGCTCAAGGATGAGAACGCGGCGCTCATCAGGGTCATCAGCAAACTCTCCAAATGACCCCAAACTCCCCCAAAAAAATCCACCCAAAAACCCCCCAAAATCCACCCCAAATCCATACAAACCTCCCCCGTGGGGGCGGAGCCAAACGCGCCCGGGGCGTGGCCAAAGGAGTGGGTGGAGCCCAAATGGGGCGGAGCCAATTCTGTTGCACTGAGGTTGAAGCTGCCAAAGGGGTGTGGCCAAAAGGGGCGTGGTCTGTGAGCGCCAGGCCCCGCCCCAACCTCTCCCCGCATGCCAATCACGCGCTGTTCGTCCAATCAGATTGTGGGGGCGGGGCCTCCTCAAAGCCCCGCCCATCCCGCCATACCTGCCCCTCTCCCCCCGGTGAATATTTTTGTGAAAAAAAAAAAGAAAAATAAGAGGAAATAATTAAAAAAAAGAAGAAAGGTGGGGGAAGGGTAATTATTTAGCGTAGTTTTTTTATATAAATATATTTTTGGAGCTCTGTGGGTACAAATTCCCTCCCTCACCCTCCCCCACCCACCCACCCTCCACTCCAACCCCATTTCTGTAAAATTTTTTTTTTGGGCTTTTTTTCCTTTTATTCTGTCCAAAAAAATGTTAAAAAAAGAGAGAAAAGGGGGGAGGAGGGGCGGGGTGGAAAAGGGGGAAGGGGGAACTTTACCTGCAAAGAGACTGTTGTGGGTGGGGGAGGGGAAAGGATTTTGGGAGGGGAGGAGGGGGAGGGGAAATAAATTAAATACTGAACCAAAACAAGGGGGTTTGAGCAGCGCAAAGACCCAGGGGAGGAGGAGGAGAAGCGACGGCGGCGGTGGAGCCCCCTCCCCAAATCCTTTTTTTTTTTCTTTTTTTTTGGGGGAAGTGTTTTTGGTTTTTTTGGTTTTTCTTTTTTTTTCTTGTTGTTTTTTTTTGGGGGGCTCCTCGAGTCTGCAGCAAGGATGAGGACGGGGGCTCGCCGTGGGGATGGCTTTGGGGTCTCTGGTCCTTTTCCCTCCTCCGTGGGGCGGGGGTCTCTCCGTGGGGCCGGGGGGACGAGACCTCGGCAGCAGCAAACAGAGAGAGAAACTGAGGCACGGTTAAAAAACCCCTGGTGGGGGAGAGAGGAGGTGGGGAGCAGCTCTGGGATTTCCCCAAATTTCCACCCCTCCTGGTGGTCGTGGGGCAGGTGCAGACCCCACAATCCCAAATTTCCACCCCTCCTGGTGGTCGTGGGGCAGGTGCAGACCCCACAATCCCAAATTTCCACCCCTCCTGGTGGTCGTGGGGCAGGTGCAGACCCCACAATCCCAAATTTCCACCCCCTCCTGGTGGTCGTGGGGCAGCTCCTGCCCCACATTTCGGATCCTCCACCCCAAATCTCCATCAGGACCCCCACAACTGGGGATCCCCACCCCAAATCCCCGTCTCTGGTGGTTATGGGGCAGATCCAGGCCCCACATTTCGGATCCTCCACCCCAAATCCCCCCCCGAGGGGGGTCAGGGAAGGTTCTGGAACAGCTCCAGGCCCCACGGGGGCCTTTGTGGGGTGGGGGAGGAGGCGTCAGCGGGGCAGGGGAGGGTGTGGGGCAGATCCAGACCCCTAATTCAGGATGCAGGACCCTAATTCCAGATCCAGGACCCTAATTCCAGATCCAAGACCCTAATTCTGGATGCAGGTCTCCTAATTGGGGATCCAGGCCCCCCAATTCTGGATCCAGGGCCCCTAATTGGAGATCCAGGCCCCTAATTGGAGATCCAGGCCCCTAATTTGGGATCCAGGTCCCACAATTCATCCAGGACCCCTAATTCAGCATCCAGGCCCCTAACTGGGGATCCAGGCCCCCTAGTTCTGGATCCAAACCCCCCAATTCAGAATCCAGACCCTCTAATTCAGCATCCAGGCCCCTAATTGGAGATGCAGGCCCCTAATTGGAGATGCAGGCCCCTAATTGGAGATGCAGGCCCCTAATTGGAGATGCAGGCCCCTAATTGGGAATGCAGGCCCCTAATTGGGAATGCAGGCCCCTAATTGGAGATGCAGGCCCCTAATTGGCAAGGCAGGCCCCTAATTGGAGATGCAGGCCCCTAATTGGGAATGCAGGCCCCTAATTGGAGATGCAGCCCCTAATTGGGGATCCAGACCCCCAATTCAGCATCCAGACCCCCTAATTCTGGATCCAGAACCCTAATTCAGGATGCAGGTCTCCTAATTGGGGATCCAAGCCCCCAATTCCAGCTCCAGACCCCCCAATTCAGCATCCAGCCCCCCCTATGTGGGGCTCAGACCCCCCCTGTGTGGGGGCCCGTGTGGGGCTCAGCCCCCCGTGGCTCAGATGTGGGGCAGGGCCGCCAGGCTCTGCCGGCAGTCGATGGCGCCGCGGTCGGGCCCGGTGAAGGCGAGGGGCAGCCCCCCCAGGAAGCGGCGGCGCTCGGGGGCTCCAGCCCCAACAGTGGCCCCAGCTGGGCCGTGGGCAGCGCCGGGCGGTAGCTGGGGAGAGAAGGAGGTCAGGGCGGGGGCCGGGGCACCCGGGGCGCCCCGCGGCCCCCAAGGACCTGGCGTGACCCGGCAGCGGGGTGGGACCCCAGATTTGGGGGTGGAACCCAGTTTGGGGTGGGACCCCAGTTTGGAGGTGGGATCCCAGTTTGGGGGTGGGATCCCAGATTTGGGGTGTAATCCCAGTTTGGGGTGGGATCCCAGCTTAGGGTGGGACCCCAGATTTTGGGAGTGGGATCCCAGTTTGGGGGTGGGATCCCAGATTTGGGGGTGGGACCCCAGTTTGGGGTGGGACCTAGATTTGGGGTGGGATCCCAATTTGGGGGGTGGGACCCCAGATTTGGGGGCTGGGACTCCAGATTTGGGGGTGGGACCCAAGATTTGGGGTGGGACTCCAGATTTGGGGGCTGGGACTCCAGATTTGGGGGTGAAACCCCAGTTTGGGGGTGGGACTCCAGATTTGGGGGTGAGACCCCAGTTTGGGGGTGAGACCCCAGTTTGGGGGGTGAGACCCCAGATTTCGAGGTGAGACCCCAGTTTGGGGGTGAGACCCCGGTTTGGGGGTGGGAACCCAGTTTGGGGGTGGGATCCCAGATTTGGGGTGTAATCCCAGTTTGGGGTGGGATCCCAGTTTGGGGTGGGACCCCAGTTTGGGGTGGGACCCCAGTTTGCGGGTGGGACCCAAGACTTGGGGTGGGACCCAGATTTGGGGTGGGACCTCAGATTTGGGAGTGGGACCCTAGATTTTGGGGTGGGATCCCAATTTGGGGGTGGGATCCCAGATTTGGGGTGGGATCCCAGATTTGGGGTGGGACCCCAGTTTTGGGGTGGGATCCCTGATTTCGGGGTGGGACCCCAGTTTGGGGGGTTCAGCCCCATAGTGGGGAGTGTGACCCCATTTTGGGGGTGGGACCCGAGTTTGGGGGTGGGACCCCACTTTGGGGGTGGGATCCCGATTTGGGGGCTCAGCCCCATATCAAGGGTGGGATCTCAATTTGGGGGTGTAACCCCATTTTGAGGCTCAGCCCCATGAAAAGGGGTGTGGCCCCATTTTAGGGGGTGTGGCCCCATTTTGGGGTTATGACCCTATTTTTGGGGGCTCAGCTCCATAGTAAGGGGTGTGACCCCATTTTTGGGGGCTCAGCCCCATGGAAAAGAGTGTGGCCCCATTTTAGGATATAATCCCATTTTAGGGGCTCAGCCCAACAGTGAGGTGTGACCCCATTTTGGGGAGTGTGACCTCTGTTTGGGTTCCTGGCCCCATTTTGGGGGTGTGACCCCATTTTTGGGGGTGTGACCCTATTTTGGGGTGTGACCCTATTTTGGGGGCTCAGCCCCATGGAAAGGGGTTCAACCCCATAGAGAGGGACACAGTCCGTGTTGGGGGGCACAGCCCCATAATTTGGGGCACAGCCCCATAATTCGGGTTCAGCCCCATAATTTGGGGGTTCAACCCCATAATTTGGGGGTTCAGCCCCATAATTTGGGGTTCAACCCCATAACTTGGGGGCACAACCCCATAACTTGGGGGCACAGCCCCATAATTCGGGGTTCAGCCCCATAATTGGGGGTTCAGCCCCATAATTTGGGGTCCAGCAGGACCCCCACCCCAATGTGAGGCACAAATAAAGGGGGGGCCCCACCTGGGGCAGAATTTGGGGTTCCTGCACCCCACACGCGAGGCAAAACAGGGGTTCCCCCTGCCCTTATATGGAAATCAGGATCCTCCTGCCTATATATGGAGAATTTGGGGGTTCCCCCAGCCCAAAAAATGGAAATTGGGACTCCCTCATCCCATATATGGAAATAGGGGATCCCCATGCCCATATATGGAAATAGGGGGTTCCCCCCTGCCCTTTTATGGACACAAATGGGGTTCCCCTTGCCCATAAATGGAAATGAGCATTTTCCCTGCCCATATATGGGAATGAAGGGTTTCCCCATCCCAAAAAATGGAAAACAGGGGGTCCCCATGGCCATATATGGAAATGAGGGTTTAGCCATCCCATATATGCAAATGAAGGGATTCCCCATGCCCATATATGGTCACAACTGGGGTTCCCCATGCCCATATATGGAAATGAGGATTTTCCCTGCCCATATATGGAAATAGGGGGTTCCCCATGCCCATATATGGAAAGGAGGGTTCTCCCATCCCATAAATGGAAAGGAGGATTCCCCATGCCCATATATGGAAATGAAGGGGTTTCCCATGCCCATAAATGGAAAGGAGGATTTTCCCTGCCCATATATGGAAATGAGGGATCCCCATGCCCATATATGGAAATAGGGGGGTTTCCCCATGCCCATATATGGACACAACTGGGGTTCCTCATGCCCATATATGGAAATGAGGGTTCTCCCATCCCATATATGGAAATGAAGGAGTTCCCCGTGCCCAAATATGGAAATAGGGGGTTCCCTCATGTCCATAAATGGAAATAGGGGGTTCCCCATGCTCATAAATGGAAATGAGAATTTTCCCAGCCCATATATGGAAATAGGGAGTTCCCCATGCCCATAAATGGAAAGGAGGATTTCCCTGCCCATAAATGGAAATAGGGTTCTCCATGCCCATATATGGAAAGGAGGATTTTCCCTGCCTATATATGGAAATAGTGGTTCCCTCATCCCATACATGGAAATAGGGGATTCCCCATGCCCATATATGGAAATGAAGATTCCCCTCTGCCCTTTTATGGCCACAATTGGGGCTCCCCATGCCCATAAATGGAAATGAGGGTTCTCCCAACCCATATATGGAAATGAAGGGTTTCCCCATCCCAAAAAATGGAAATAAGGGTTCCCCATGCCCTTTTATGGCCACAACTGGGGCTCCCACGCCCATACACAAACCGCAGGATTCCCTCACCCCTCACCCCAAAACCCAAAACCCCCCAACCCCCACACCCCCCAGGTGCGACAGCCCTCACTCACCTGCTCTCCGGCCGGGTTGCCCTGTCCTCTTCCTCGTGCTCCCCCTCGCCCCCGGCCCCACCCACGCCTTGATGATGGCGCTGCAGGGCGCTGGCGCCGCCAAGGCCGGCGAACAGGTCGATGAGGCGCGGGCCATGGCGGGCGCCGAGCCGGGTGCAGGCGGAAGAAGCGGTTGTAGAGCCCCAGCGCCCAGGCGGCGCGAGGGACAGGGCGTGGGACACCGAGGGGTCAGAGCGGAGGGAGGGGGCAGCAGAGCCAGCTCTGTGGTCAGTTCTGGGAGAGACGGACAGACAGACAGACAGGGGTCAGTTCTGGGGACAGACAGACAGACAGGGGTCAGTGGGGTCACTGTGGGGTCACTCAGGGACAGGGCGTGGGACACAGACGGGTCAGAGCGGAGAGAGGGAGCAGCAGAGCCAGAGCTGGGGTCAGTTCTGGGGACAGACAGACAGACAGGGGTCAGTTCTGGGGACAGACAGACAGACACAGGGGTCAGTGGGACAGACACAGAGCCCCAGCGCCCAGGCGGCGCGGAGGGACAGGGGCGTGGGACACCGAGGGGTCAGAGCGGAGAGAGGGGGCAGCAGAGCCAGCTCTGTGGTCAGTTCTGGGGACAGACAGACACAGGGGTCAGTTCTGGGGGTCACAGAGAGATTGGGGTCACAGTGGGGTCAGTGGGATGGTCAGTTCTGGGGTCACTCAGGGACAGGGGCGTGGGACACCCGAGGGTCAGAGCGGAGGGAGGGGGCAGCAGAGCCAGCTCTGTGGTCAGTTCTGGGGACAGACAGACAGACAGGGGTCAGTGGGACACACACACAGCCCCAGCGCCCAGGCGGCGCTGGAGGGACAGGGCGTGGGACACCGAGGGTCTGAGCGGAGAGAGGGGGCAGCAGATCCAGCTCTGTGGTCAGTTCTGGGGACAGAGAGGACAGACAGACAGACAGGGGTCAGTTCTGGGGACAGACAGACAGACAGGGGTCAGTTCTGGGGACACAGACAGGGGTCACTGTGGGGTCACTCAGGGACAGGGCGGGACACCGAGGGTCTGAGCGCAGGGATGGAGGGGAGCAGAGCCAGAGCTGGGGTCAGTTCTGGGGAGAGAGAGGGACAGACAGACAGACACAGGGGTCAGTTCTGGGGACAGACAGACAGACAGACAGACAGGGGTCAGTGGGACAGACACATCGAGCCCCAGCGCCCAGAAGCGGCGCTGGAGGGACAGGGCGTGGGACACCGAGGGGTCAGAGCGGAGAGAGGGGGCAGCAGAGCCAGCTCTGTGGTCAGTTCTGGGGACAGACAGACAGACAGGGGTCAGTTCTGGGGACAGACAGACAGACAGACAGACAGGGGTCAGTTCTGGGGTCACAGAGAGACAGGGTCACTGTGGGGTCACTCAGGGACAGGCGTGGGACACCGAGGGGTCAGAGCGCAGGGAGGGGGCAGCAGAGCCAGCTCTGTGGTCAGTTCTGGGGAGAGAGGGACAGACAGACAGGGGTCAGTTCTGGGGACAGACAGACAGACAGGGGGTCAGTTCTGGGGTCACAGAGAGATTGGGGTCACAGTGGGGTCAGTGGGATGGTCAGTTCTGGGGTCACTCAGGGACAGGGCGTGGGACACAGACGGGTCAGAGCGGAGGGAGGGGGCAGCAGAGCCAGAGCTGGGGTCAGTTCTGGGGACAGACAGACAGACAGACAGGGTCACTGGGGTCACTGTGGGGTCAGTGGGATGGTCAGTTCTGGGGTCACTCAGGGACAGGGCGTGGGACACCGAGGGTCAGAGCGGAGAGAGGGGGCAGCAGAGCCAGCTCTGTGGTCAGTTCTGGGGACAGACAGACAGACAGACAGGGGTCAGTGGGACAGACAGACAGACAGGGGTCAGTGGGACAGACACACAGAGCCCCAGCGCCCAGGCGGCGCTGGAGGGACAGGGGCGTGGGACACCGAGGGGTCTGAGCGCAGGGAGGGGGCAGCAGAGCCAGAGCTGGGGTCAGTTCTGGGGAGAGAGGGACAGACAGACAGACAGGGGTCAAGTTCTCTGGGGGGACAGACAGACAGGGGTCAGTGGGGTCACTGTGGGGTCACTGGGATGGTCAGTTCTGGGGTCACAGAGCCCCAACAGGCGGCGCTGGAGGGACAGGGCGTGGGACACCGAGGGTCAGAGCCGGAGAGAGGGGGCAGCAGAGCCAGAGCTGGGGTCAGTTCTGGGGAGAGAGACAGACAGACAGACAGGGGTCAGTTCTGGGGACAGACAGACAGACAAGGGTCAGTTCTGGGGTCACACAGAGGTCAGGGTCAGTTTTGGGGTCACACCCTGGGATCAGTTTTGGGGTCACACTGGGGTCAGTTTTGGGGTCACAGAGAGGTCAGGCTCAGTTTTGGGGTCACACAGAGCTCAGGGTCAGTTTTGGGGTCACACTGGGGTCAGTTTTGGGGTCACACCGGGGGTCAGTTTTGGGGTCACACAGAGGTCAGGGTCAGTTCTGGGGTCACACAGAGGTCAGGGTCAGTTTTGGGGTCACACACCAGGGTCAGTTTTGGGGTCACACAGAGGTCAGGGTCAGTTTTGGGGTCACACCGGGGTCAGTTCTGGGGTCACACAGAGGTCAGGGTCAGTTTTGGGGTCAGTTTTGGGGTCAGTTTTGGGGTCACAGAGAGGTCAGGGTCAGTTTGGGGTCACACCGGGAGGTCAGTTTTGGGGTCACACACTGGGGTCAGTTTTGGGGTCACACAGAGGTCAGGGTCAGTTTTGGGGTCACACTGGGGTCAGTTTTGGGGGTCACACAGAGGTCAGGGTCAGTTTGGGGTCACACCGGGGTCAGTTCTGGGGTCAGTTTGGGGTCACACAGAGGTCAGGGTCAGTTTTGGGGTCACACTGGGGTCAGTTTTGGGGTCACACAGAGGTCAGGGTCAGTTCTGGGGTCACACTGGGGTCAGTTTTGGGGTCACACACTGGGGTCAGTTCTGGGGTCACACTGGGGTCAGTTTTGGGGTCACACACTGGGGTCAGTTCTGGGGTCACACACTGGGAGTCAGTTCTGGGGTCACACTGGGGTCAGTTTGGGGTCACACCGGGGGTCAGTTTGGGGTCACACAGAGGTCAGGGTCAGTTTTGGGGTCACACACTGGGGTCAGTTTTGGGGTCACACAGAGGTCAGGGTCAGTTTTGGGGTCACACACTGGGGTCAGTTTGGGGTCACACAGAGGTCAGGGTCAGTTTGGGGTCACACCGGGGGGTCAGTTTGGGGTCACACAGAGGTCAGACTCAGTTCTGGAGTCACACTGGGGTCAGTTTTGGGGTCACACTGGGGTCAGTTTGGGGTCACACTGGGGTCAGTTTTGGGGTCACACAGAGGTCAGGGTCAGTTTTGGGGTCACACACTGGGGTCAGTTCTAGGGTCACACAGAGGTCAGGCTCAGTTTTGGGGTCACACACCGGGGTCAGTTTTTGGGGTCACACCAGGGTCAGTTCTGGGGTCACACAGAGGTCAGGGTCAGTTTTGGGGGTCACACACCAGGGTCAGTTTTGGGGTCACACTGGGGTCAGTTCTGGAGTCACACAGAGGTCAGGGGTCAGTTTTGGGGTCACACTGGGGTCAGTTTTGGGGTCACACAGAGGTCATGCTCAGTTTTGGGGTCACACACTGGGATCAGTTTTGGGGTCACAGAGAGGTCAGGGTCAGTTTTGGGGTCACACACTGGGGTCAGTTCTGGGGTCACACCGGGTCAGTTTTGGGGTCACACAGAGGTCATGCTCAGTTTGGGGTCACACACTGGGATCAGTTTTGGGGTCACACAGAGGTCAGGGTCAGTTTTGGGGTCACACCGGGTCAGTTTTGGGGGTCACACAGAGGTCAGGGTCAGTTTTGGGGTCACACACTGGGGTCAGTTTGGGGTCACACAGAGGTCAGTTTTGGGGTCACACTGGGGTCAGTTTTGGGGTCACACAGAGGTCAGGGTCAGTTTTGGGGACACAGAGAGGTCACTTTTGGGGTCACACAGAGGTCAGTTTTGGGGTCACACTGGGGTCAGTTCTGGGGTCACACAGAGGTCAGGGTCAGTTTTGGGGTCACACCGGGGTCAGTTCTGGGGTCACACAGAGGTCAGGCTCAGTTTGGGGTCACACTGGGGTCAGTTCTGGGGTCACACAGAGGTCAGGCTCAGTTTTGGGGTCACACCGGGTCAGTTCTGGGGTCACACAGAGGTCAGGGTCAGTTCTGGGGTCACACTGGGGTCAGTTTTGGGGTCACACACTGGGGTCAGTTTTGGGGTAACACCGGGTCAGTTTTGGGGTCACACAGAGGTCAGCTGCCAGTTCTGGGGTCACACTGGGGTCAGTTTTGGGGTCACACCGGGATCAGTTCGGGTCAGTTTTGGGGTCACACAGAGGTCAGGGTCAGTTTTGGGGTCACACACCAGGGTCAGTTCTGGGGTCACACCAGGGTCAGTTTCGGGGTCACACAGAGGTCAGGGTCAGTTTTGGGGTCACACTGGGGTCAGTTTTGGGGTCACACTGGGGTCAGTTCTGGGGTCACACCGGGTCAGTTCTGGGGTCACACCGGGGTCAGTTTTGGGGTCACACCGGGTCAGTTCTGGGGTCACACAGAGGTCAGGGTCAGTTCTGGGGTCACACAGAGGTCAGGCTCAGTTTTGGGGTCACACACCGGGGTCAGTTTTGGGGTCACACCGGGGTCAGTTTTTGGGGTCACACCGGGTCAGTTTTGGGGTCACACCGGGTCACTGGGGCAGCAGCCTCAGTGGTCACTTCCGACTTTTGGGGTTTTTTATCCTCTGACCTCCTGAATTGTTGGTGAACGTGCAGTACAGGATCCTGCAGGTTTTTGGGATATTTTTGGGATACTTTTGGGATATTTTTGGGATGTTTTTGGGATTTTTTTTGGATATTTTTGGGGTATTTTTGGGATATTTCTGGGACATTTTTGGGTCTCACCTCCCGAGTTGTTGGTGAACATGCAGTACAGGATCCTGCAGGTTTTTGGGATATTTTTGGGATATTCTTGGGATATTTTTGGGATACTTTTGGGATATTTTTGGGATATTTTTGGGATGTTTTTGGGCTGGTTTTGGGACATTTTGGGGCTCTCACCTCCCGAGTTGTTGGTGAACATGCAGTACAGGATCCTGCTGGGTTTTTGGGATATTTTTGGGATATTTTTGGGATATTTTTGGGATATTTTTGGGCTGTTTTTGGGCTCTCACCTCCGGAATTGTTGGTGAACATGCAGTACAGGATCCTGCAGGTTTTTGGGATATTTTTGGGATATTTTTGGGGCTCTCACCTCCCGAGTTGTTGGTGAACATGCAGTACAGGATCCTGCTGGGTTTTTGGGATATTTTTGGGATATTTTTGGGATATTTTGGGATATTTTTGGGATATTTTTGGGATATTTTTTGGGATATTTTTGGGACATTTTGGGATATTTTTGGGATATTTTGGGACATTTTGGGGCTCTCACCTCCGGAATTGTTGGTGAACATGCAGTACAGGATCCTGCAGGTTTTTGGGATATTTTTGGGATATTTTGGGACATTCTTGGGACATTCTTGGGACAGTTTTGGGATATTTTTGGGATATTTTTGGGATGTTTTTGGGATATTTTTGGGATCTTATTGGGATGTTTTTGGGATACTTTTGGGATATTTTTGGGGTCTCACCTCCGAATTGTTGGTGAACATGCAGTACAGGATCCTGTTGGGTTTTTGGGATATTTTTGGGATATTTTTGGGATATTTCTGGGACATTTTGGGGCTCTCCCTCCCGAGTTGTTGGTGAACATGCAGTACAGGATCCTGCTGGGTTTTTGGGATATTTTTGGGATATTTCTGGGACATTTTTGGGATATTTTTGGGGTCTCACCTCCGGAATTGTTGGTGAACATGCAGTACAGGATCCTGTTGGGTTTTTGGGATATTTTTGGGATATTTTTGGATACTTTTGGGACATTTTGGGGCTCTCACCTCCGGAATTGTTGGTGAACATGCAGTACAGGATCCTGTACGCTCGTGAACTCGCCCCACGCAGCCTCGGCAGGTTCTCCCCTGCGACAGCGCCTTCAGCTGCGCTCTGGCACTGGTTGAACTCCTCGTGGTCGCTCTGGGGTGGGCCAGGAGACCTCAGGGACCCCTCCCCAAATTCGGGGTCTCAAAACCCCTCAAAGGAGCCCCAGCCCCACCTTCTCCAGGGCGATGCGGGCGTGGTCTCGTAAACCCTCGGACCGTGAACTCGGTGCGGACGCCTGGACCTGAAATGTGGGGAGGGGGCTCAGAGAGGGAGGGGGCTCAGTGTGGGGAGGGGGCTCAAAATGTGGGAGGGGCTCAAAACGTGGGGAGGGTCTAACCATGGGGAGAGGGCTTCATGTGGGAGGGGCCTCAGCATGGGAGGGGGCTCAATGTGGGGAGGGGCTCAGTGTGGGAGGGGGCTCAATGTGGGGAGGGGGGCTCAGTGTGGGAGGGGCTCAAAATACAGGGAGGGGGCTCAAAATGTGGGAGGGGCTGACAACGTGGGGAGGGGCTCAGCATGGGGAGGGGACTCAGTGTGGGAGGGAGCTCCAAGTGTGGAGAGGAGTCTCAAAATGTGGGGAGGGGTCTTAATGTGGGAGGGGGCTCAGTGTGGGAGGGGGCTCAATGTGGGGAGGGGGCTCAGTGTGGGAGGAGGCTCAAAATGTGGGAGGGGCTCAAAATGTGGGAGGGGGCTCAGAGTGGGGAGGGGGCTCAAAATGTGGGGAGGGGTCTCACAATGTGGGAGGGGCTCAAATCTTAAACCCCCAAATTCCCCCCAAACCCACCTGAGACCCCCAAATCTCCCCAAATTCCCCCAAGCCCACCTGAGACCCCCCAAATTCCCCCCCTGAGACCCCCCAAATCCATCTCAAATTCCCCAAATTCCTCCAAATCCCCCCAAATCCACCTGAGACCCCCAAATCTCCCCCAAGCCCCCCCAAATCCACCTGAGACCCCCAAATTTCTCTGAAATTCCCCCAAATCCCCCCCCAAAACCCACCTGAAATTCCCCCAAATCCCCTTGAGACCCCCCTTAAATCCCCCCCCAAACCCACCTGAGACACCCCAAATCCCCCAAGACCCCCCAAATCCCCCCAAACCCACCTCAAATTCCCCCAAACCCACCTGGAGACCCCCCCAAATCCCCCCCAAACCCACCTCAAATTCCCCCAAATCCCCCCATGCCCCCACCTGAGACCCCCCAAACCCACCTGAGACCCCCAAATTCCCCTCAAACCCCCCCCAAATTCCCCCCTCAAACCCACCTCAAATTCCCCCCAAACCCACCTCAAATCCCCCCCCAAGCCCCCCCTGAGACCCCCCAAATCCCCCCAAACCCACCTCAAATTCCCCCAAACCCACCTGAGACCCCCAAATCTCCCCCCAAATTCCCCCAAATCCCCCCCAAGCCCCCCTGAGATCCCCCAAATCCACCTCAAATTCCCCCAAATCCCCCCAAACCCACCTCAAATTGCCCCCAAGCCCACCTGAGACCCCCCAAACCCACCTGAGACCCCCAAATCCCCCAAACCCACCTGAGACCCCCCAAATTTCCCTGAAATTCCTCCAAATTCCCCCAAACCCACCTGAGACCCCCAAATTCCCCTGAGACTCCCCAAATCCACCTCAAATTCCCCCAAATTCCCCCAAATCCCCCCAAAAGCCACCTGAGACCCCCAAATCTCCCCCAAACCCACGTGAGACCCCCCAAATTCCCTCAAACCCCCCAAACCCACCTGAAATTCCCCTAAGCCCCCTGAGACCCCCAAATCTCCCCAAACCCAACTGAGACCCCGAAATCTCCCCAAATTCCCCCAAATCCCCCAGCTCACCTCAGACCCCCAAATTCCCCCCCAAACCCACCTGAGACCCCCCAAATCTCCCCCCAAACCCACCTCAAATTCCCCAAATCCCCCCTAAGCCCCCTGAGACCCCCTAGCCCCCCAGCCCCGCTGACCGTCAGGTCCTGCCGCAGCGACTTGAGCTGCTCGCAGGCCCAGGCGTAGTCCCGGTGCTGGGACCAGTGAGAACGGACCAGGGACAGGGCCTGCCTCAAACCTGCCAAAAAATATCCAAAATTGTCCAAAAATATCCAAAAATATACAAAAATATACAAGAATAACCAAATAAACCCCAATTAACCCAAAATCCCAAATCTGGGACCAGTGGGAGCGCACCAGGGACAGGGCCTGACGCAGAACCTGCCAAAAATTATCCAAAATTGTCCAAAAATATCCAAAATTATCCAGAATTATCCAAAAATATCCAAAAATATCCAAAAATATCCAAAATAAACGAATAAACCCAAATTAACCCAAAATCCCAAATCTGGGACCAGTGGGAGCGGACCAGGACAGGGCCTGACGCAGAACCTGCCAAAAATATCCAAAATTGTCCAAAAATTATCCAAAATTATCCAAAATTATCCAAAATTATCCAGAATTATCCAGAATTATCCAAAAATATACAAAAATAATCGAATAAACCCAAATTAACCCAAAATCCCAAATCTGGGACCAGTGGGAGCGCACCAGGGACTGGGCCTGCCTCAAAACCTGCCAAAAAATATCCAAAATTATCCAAAATTATCCAAAATTATCCAAAAATATCCAAAAATATCTAAAAATATCCAGAATTATCCAAAAATATCCAGAATTATCCAAAAATATCCAGAATTATCCAAAAATATACAAAAATAATCGAATAAACCCAAATTAACCCAAAATCCCAAATCTGGGACCAGTGGGAGCGCACCAGGGACAGGGCCTGCCTCAAAACCTGCCAAAAAATACCCAAAATTGTCCAAAAATATCCAAAAATATCCAGAATTATCCAAAATTATCCAGAATTATCCAAAAATATACAAAAATATACAAGAATAACCGAATAAACCCCAATTAACCCAAAATCCCAAATCTGGGACCAGTGGGAGCGCACCAGGGACAGGGCCTGCCTCAAAACCTGAAAAAAAATTATCCAAAATTATCCAAAAATATCCAAAATAAATCTGAAAATATCCAAATATATCCAAGAAATCAAAAAATATCCAAATTAACCCAAAATCCCAAATCTGGGACCAGTGGGAGCGCACCAGGGACAGGGCCTGCCTCAGAACCTGAAACAAAATTTATCCAAAATTATCCAAAATTATCCAAAAATATCCAAAACTATCCAAAATAAATCTGAAAATATCCAAAAACATCCAAAAATAATCAAAAATATCCAAATTAACCCAAAATCCCAAATCTGGGACCAGGGACAGGGCCTGACACAGAACCTGAAAAAAAATATCCAAAATTATCCAAAATTATCCAAAATTATCCAAAAATATCCAGAATTATCCAAAATTATCCAGAATTATCCAAAATTATCCAGAATTATCCAGAATTATCCAAAATAAACCAAAAAATATTAAAAAAATCCAAAAGTATCCCAAAATTATCCAAAAATATGAAAAAAAAATCCAAAATAAACCAAAAAATATCCAAAATTATCCAAATATATCCAAAATAAACCCCAAAAAATCCAAAAATATCCAAAATAAACCCCAAATATCCAAAATTGTCCAAAAATATCCAAAATTAATCCAAAATCTGGGACCAGGGACAGAGCCTGATGCAGAACCCGCCAAAAAATAACCCAAAAATATAAAAAAAAATCAAAAAAAAATCCAAAAATATCCAAAAAAACCAAAATTAACCCAAAAATATCCAAAATCCACCCCAAAATATCCAAAATTTATCCCAAAATATCCAAAATCCATCCCCAAATATTCCAAATCCATCCCAAAATATCCAAAATTTATCCCAAAATATCCCAAATCCACCGAAAATACCCAAAATATCCCAAAATATCCAAAATTTATCCCAAATTTATCCCAAAATACCCAAAATTTATCCCAAAATATCCCAAAATATCCAAAATTTATCCCAAAATACCCAAAATGTTCCCAAAATACCCAAAATGTTCCCAAAATATCCAAAATTTATCCCAAAATATCCAAAATTTATCCCAAAATATCCCAAATCCATCCCAAAATATCCAAAATTTATCCCAAAATATCCAAAATCCACCAAAAATACCCAAATCCATCCCAAAATATCCAAAATATCCAAAATTTATCCCAAAATACCCAAAATCCACCCAAAATATCCAAAATTTATCCCAAAATATCCAAAATTTATCCCAAAATATCCAAAATTTATCCCAAAATATCCAAAATTTATCCCAAAATATCCCAAAATATTCAAAATATCCAAAATTTATCCCAAAATATCCAAAATATCCCAAAATATCCCAAATTTATCCCAAAATATCCCAAATTTATCCCAAATTTATCCCAAAATATCCCAAAATACCCAAAATTTATCCCAAAATACCCAAAATTTATCCCAAAATATCCCAAATTTATCCCAAATTTACCCCAAAATCCCCCAAATTTTGGGAATTTTTGGGGTTTGAGGTTTTTGCTCCCCCCAAATTTTGGGAATTTTTTGGGGTTTTTTTGTTTTTGGTTTTTGCTCCGGTCCCAGATTTGGGATTTTTTGGTGATTTTTGGGTTAATTTTGAGATAAATTTTGGGTATTCTGGGATGGATTTGGGATATTTTGGATATTTTGGGATATTTTGGGTGGATTTTGGATATTTTTGGGATAAATTTTGGATATTTTGGACACATTTTGGATATTTTGGGATAAATTTTGGATATTTTGGGAACATTTTGGATATTTTGGGTGGATTTTGGGTATTTTGGGATAAATTTTGGGATATTTTGGGATAAATTTTGGGTATTTTGGGATAAATTTTGGATATTTTGGGATAAATTTTGGATATTTTGGGAACATTTTGGATATTTTGGGATAAATTTTGGGATAAATTTGGGATAAATTTTGGATATTTTGGATATTTTGGGATATTTTGGGGCGAATTTTGGATATTTTGGGATAAATTTTGGATATTTTGGATATTTTGGGATATTTTGGGATAAATTTTGGGTATTTTGGGATAAATTTTGGATATTTTGGGATGGATTTGGGACAATTTGGAATGAATTTTTGGATATTTTGGGATAAATTCTGGATATTTTGGGATAAATTTTGGATATTTTGGGGTAAATTTTGGATATTTTGGGATAAATTTTGGGTGGATTTTGGATATTTTGGGATGGATTTTGGATATTTTGGGATAAATTTTGGATATTTTGGATATTTTGGGATAAATTTTGGCTATTTTGGGATAAATTCTGGATATTTTTGGCAGATTTTGGATATTTTGGGATGAATTTGGGATATTTTGGGTGGATTTTGGGTATTTTGGGAACATTTGGGATATTTTGGGATAAATTTTGGGATATTTTGGGTGGATTTTGGGTATTTTGGGATAAATTTTGGGATATTTTGGGAACATTTTGGGTATTTTGGGATAAATTTTGGATATTTTGGGATAAATTTTGGGTATTTTGGATATTTTGGGATATTTTGGGTGGATTTTGGGTATTTTGGGATAAATTTTGGGATAAATTTGGGATAAATTTTGGCTATTTTTGGATGGATTTTGCATATTTTGGGATAAATTTTGGATATTTTGGGATAAATTTGGGCTATTTTGGGATAAATTTTGGGTATTTTGGGAACATTTTGGATATTTTGGGATGGATTTGGGATATTTTGGGATAAACTTTGGATATTTTGGGATAAATTTTGGCTATTTTTGGATGGATTTTGCATATTTTGGGATAAATTTTGGATATTTTGGGAACATTTTGGATATTTTGGGATGAATTTGGGATAATTTTGGTGGATTTTGGATATTTTTGGGATAAATTTTGGGTATTTTGGGATAAATTTTGGATATTTTGGATATTTTGGGATATTTTGGGATGGATTTGGGATATTTTGGGATAAATTTGGGATATTTTGGGATGGATTTTGGATATTTTGGGATAAATTTTGGGTATTTTGGGATAAATTTTGGATATTTTGGGAACATTTTGGATATTTTGGGATAAATTTTGGGATAAATTTGGGATAAATTTTGGATATTTTGGATATTTTGGGATATTTTGGGATGGATTTGGGATATTTTGGGATAAATTTTGGATATTTTGGGATAAATTTGGGCTATTTTGGGATAAATTCTGGATATTTTGGGAAAAATTTTGGATATTTTGGGCACATTTTGGATATTCTGGGATACAATTTGGATATTTTGGGATGGATTTGGGATATTTTGGGTGGATTTTGGGTATTTTGGGATAAATTCTGGATATTTTTGGCAGATTTTGGATATTTTGGGATATTTTGGGATAAATTTTGGATATTTTGGGATAAATTTTGGATATTTTGGATATTTTGGGATATTTTGGGATGGATTTGGGATATTTTGGGATAAATTTTGGGTATTTTGGGGTGGATTTTGGATATTTTGGGATGGATTTTGGATATTCTGGGATAAATTTTGGATATTTTGGGCACAATTTTGGATATTTTGGAATAAATTTGAAAGATTTTTGGGACACAATTTGGATATTTTGGGTGGATTTTGGTATTCTGGGATGAATTTTGGATATTTTGGGATGGATTTGGGATATTTTGGGATAAATTGTGGATATTTTGGGATGGATTTTTTGATATTTTGGGCACATTTTGGATATTCTGGGATAAAATTTGGACATTTTGGGATGGATTTGGGATATTTTGGGATAGATTTTGAATACTTTGGGATAAATTCTGGATATTTTGGGATGGATTTTGGGGTTTTTGGGGTATTTTGATCTGGATTTTGGATATTTTGGGATGGATTTTGGGGTTTTTGGGGTATTTTGATCTGGATTTTGGATATTTTGGGATGGATTTTGGATATTTTGTGTCACTCACCGGCACAGGTCTGACGGTGGCCGGGTCGGGAGCACAGGTGAGCCTCAGGTGGGATTTTGGGATGGATTTTGGATATTTTGGGGTACATGAAGATGGATTTTGGATATTTTGGGCTGGATTTTGGATATTTTGGGCTGGATTTTGGCATATTCTGGGATGGATTTTGGATATTTTGGGATATTTTGGGATGTTCTGAGTCACTCACCGGCACAGGTCTGACGGTGGCCGGGTCAGGAGCACAGGTGAGCCTCAGGTGGGATTTTGGGATGGATTTTGGGGGTTTTTGGGGTATTTTGATCTGGATTTTCGATATTTTGGGCCGGATTTTGGATATTTTGGGATGTTTTGGGATGTTCTGTGTCACTCACTGGCACAGGTCTGACGGTGGCCGGGTCGGGAGCACAGGTGAGCCTCAGGTGGGATTTTGGGATGGATTTTGGATATTTTGGGGTACATGAAGTTGGATTTTGGATATTTTGGGATGTTTTTGGGATATTTTGGATCACTCACCGGCACAGGTCTGACGGTGGCCGGGTCAGGGGCACAGGTGAGCCTCAGGTGGGATTTTGGGGTGGATTTTGGATATTTTGGGCTGGATTTTGGGGTTTTTAGGGTACATGAAGTTGGATTTTGGGGGTTTTGGGATATTTTGGGATATTCTGGGATGGATTTTGGATATTTTTGGTCACTCACCGGCACAGGTCTGACGGTGGCCGGGTCAGAGCACAGGTGAGCCTCGGGTGGGATTTTGGGGTGGATTTTGGGGGTTTTTGGGATATTTTGGGATATTTTGGATGTTTTGGGATATTTTGTGTCACTCACCGGCACAGGTCTGACGGTGGCCGGGTCAGGAGCACAGGTGAGCCTCAGGTGGGATTTTGGGATGGATTTTGGATATTTTGGGGTACATGAAGATGGATTTTGGATATTTTGGGATGGATTTGGGATATTTTGTGTCACTCACCGGCACAGGTCTGACGTGTGGCCGGGTCAGGAGCACAGGTGAGCCTCAGGTGGGATTTTTGGGATGGATTTTGGGATTTTTGGGCTATTTTGATCTGGATTTGGGATATTTTGGGGTGGATTTTGGATATTTTGGGATATTTTGGTCACTCACTGGCACAGGTCTGACCATGGCCGGGTCAGGAGCACAGGTGAGCCTCAGGTGGGATTTTGGGGTTTTAGGGTACATGAAGTTGGATTTTGGATATTTTGGGATGGATTTGGGATATTTTGGGCTGGATTTTGGATATTTTGGGATATTTTGGGATATTTTGGGATATTTTGGGATGTTCTGTAGTCACTCACCGGCACAGGTCTGACCATGGCCGGGTCAGGAGCACAGGTGAGCCTCAGGTGGGATTTTGGGGTGGATTTTGGGGTTTTGGGGTATTTTGATCTGGATTTTGGATATTTTGGGCTGGATTTTGGATATTTTGGGATATTTTTGGATATTTTTGGTCACTCACCGGCACAGGTCTGACGGTGGCCGGGTCAGGAGCACAGGTGAGCCTCAGGTGGGATTTTGGGATGGATTTTGGATATTTTGGGGTACATGAAGTTGGATTTTGGATATTTTGGGATGGATTTTTGGATATTTGTGTCACTCACCGGCACAGGTCTGACGGTGGCCGGGTCGGGAGCACAGGTGAGCCTCAGGTACCTCTTGGTCACCTCTGGCAGGTGCCCGAGATCTTGAGCTGGTCCCAGTCGAGGCCGTCGGGGGGCGGGCCGGGGCGGGGCTGGGGGCGGGGCATACCGTGGGCCTTTTGGGGTTCTGAAGCGCTGGGCCCGGCGCTGGCGCCGCAGCCCCGCTCGGGTCCTCGGGGGCCTCGCCGCGCCGGCGGCGGCGCTGGCGGCGCTGGGGCACGCCTCGGGCCTGGGGGCGGGGAAATATGGGGGATTGGGGGGAAATGGGGAAAAATGGGATTTTTGGATTCCCAGTATAACCCAATCCCATTCCCAGTGCTCCCAGTCCATCCCAGACCCCTCCCAGTACCTCCCAGTATAACCCAGTCCCATTCCCAGTATAACCCAAACCCATTCTCAGTCCCTCCCAGTGCTCCCAATCCCATTCCCAGTCCCTCCCAGTCCCATCCCCAGTCCCTCCCAGTGCTCCCAGTACAACCCAGTCCCATTCCCAGCTCATTCCCTCCCAGTATAACCCATTCCCAGACCCTCCCAGTATAACCCAATCCCATTCCCAGTGCTCCCAGTCCCTCCCAGTGCCATTCCCAGTATAACCCAGTGCCCCAGTCCCTCCCAGTCCCATTCCCAGTGCCCCAGTATAACCCAATCCCATTCCCAGTGCTCCCAGTATAACCCAATCCCATTCCCAGTCCCTCCCAGTATATCCCAGTATAACCCAGTACTCTTGCCACAGCTGGGCACGGGCCCAGCCCTCTCCAGGGCTCCCCCAGTGTCCCCAGTATAACCCAGTCCCATTCCCAGTGCCCCCAGTATAATCCAATCTCATTCCCAGTGCTCCCAGTCCCTCCCAGTCCCATCCCCAGTGCTCCCAGTCCATCCCAGTCCCATTCCCAGTGCCCCTAGTCCCTCCCAGTCCCATTCCCAGTGCCCCCAGTATAACGCAATCCCATCCCCAGTGCTCCCAGTCCATCCCAGACCCATTCCCAGTGCTCCCAGTGCCTCCCAGTGCTCCCAGTACAACCCAGTCCCATCCCCAGTGCTCCCAGTACAACCCAGTCCCATTCCCAGTGCCCCCAGTATAATCCAATCTCATTGCCAGTGCTCCCAGTCCATTCCCAGTCCCATCCCCAGTGCCCCCAGTCCCTCCCAGTGCTCCCAGTACAACCCAGTCCCATTCCCAGTGCCCCCAGTATAATCCAATCTCATTCCCAGTGCTCCCAGTCCCTCCCAGACCCATTCCCAGTGCCCCCAGTACAACCCAGTCCCATTCCCAGTGCCCCCAGTATAATCCAATCTCATTCCCAGTGCTCCCAGTCCATCCCAGACCCATCCCCAGTGCTCCCAGTCCATCCCAGTGCTCCCAGTATAACCCAGTGCCTTTCCCAGTCCCATTCCCAGTGCCCCCAGTACAACCCAGTCCCATTCCCAGTGCCCCCAGTATAATCCAATCTCATTCCCAATGCTCCCAGTCCCTCCCAGTGCCATTCCCAGTATAACCCAGTGCCCCCAGTCCCTCCCAGTCCCATTCCCAGTGCCTCCAGTCCATCCCAGACCCATTCCCAGTGCCCCCAGTCCCTCCCAGTGCTCCCAGTCCATCCCAGACCCATTCCCAGTGCCCCCAGTCCCTCCCAGTGCTCCCAGTATAACCCAGTGCCTTTCCCAGTCCCATTCCCAGTGCCCCTAGTATAACCCCATCCCATCCCCAGTGCTCCCAGTACAACCCAGTCCCATTCCCAGCGCCCCCCGGTCCCTCCCTCAATCCCATTCCCAGTGCTCCCAGTCCATCCCAGTCCCATTCCCAGTGGCCGTAGTCCCTCCTAGTCCCATTCCCAGTGCCCCAGTATAACCCAATCCCATTCCCAGTCCCTCCCAGTCCATTCCAGTCCCATTCCCAGTGCCCCCAGTATAACCCAATCCCATTCCCAGTCCCTCCTAGTCCCATTCCCAGTGCCCCCAGTATAACCCAATCCCATTCCCAGTCCCTCCCAGTCCATTCCAGTCCCATTCCCAGTGCCCCCAGTGCCCCCCAGTCCCTCCCAGTCCCATTTCCCAGTACCCCTAGTCCTCCCAGTCCCATTCCCAGTGCTCCCAGTATAACCTAATCCTATTCCCAGTGCTCCCAGTATAACCTAATCCCATTCCCAGTCCCTCCCAGTCCATTCCCAGTATAACCCAGTACCTCTTTGCCGCTGCTGGGCGCTGGCCTGCCCCTCTCCAGGGCCCCCCCAGTGCTCCTCTAGTATAACCCAGTCCCATTCCCAGTGCCCCCAGTATAACCTAATCCCATTCCTAGTCTCCTCCCAGTATATCCCAGTATACCCCAGTACCTCTTGGCCGCGCTGGGCGCGGGCCCGGCCCTCTCAGGGCCCCCCGGCCCCGAGCCTTGGGACTCCCCGGCGCTTCTCGGAGCCCCTCGGGGATCGGGCCGAACTGGGGGAGTCTGAGCCGGAGTCACTGCGGGAGAGTTATACTGGTTATACTGGTTATACTGGTTATACTGGGAGTGCTGGTTATACTGGTTATACTGGTTATACTGGTTATACTGGGAGTGCTGGTTATACTGGTTATACTGGGAGCTCCTCGGGATCGGGGGGCCGGAACTGGGGAGTCTGGAGCCGAGTCACTCGCGGGAGAGTTATACTGGTTATAGTGGTTATACTGGGAGCACTGGTTATACTGGTTATATTGGGGCACTGGTTATACTGGTTATACTGGTTATACTGGTTATACTGGTTATACTGGTTATATTGGGGGCACTGGGTTATACTGGTTATACTGGTTATACTGGTTATACTGGGAGCCCAGCGGGGATCGGGGCCGGAACTGGGAGAGTCTGAGCCGGAGTCACTGCGGGAGAGTTATACTGGTTATAGTGGTTATACTGGGAGCACTGGTTATACTGGTTATACTGGTTATACTGGTTATAGTGGTTATACTGGGTTATACTGGGAGTGCTGGTTATACTGGTTATACTGGTTATACTGGGAGCCCCTCGGGGACCGGGGGCCGGAGCTGGGGGAGTCTGAGCCGGAGTCACTGTGGGGAGAGTTATACTGGTTATACTGGTTATACTGGGGATTTTTTGGGGATTTTTTGAATTTTTGGGGATTTTTGGGGATTTTTGGGGGATTTTTTCGGGATTTTTGGAATTTTTGGGAGATTTTTTGGGGGATTTTTTGGGGGATTTTCTGGGGATTTTTGGGAATTTTTTGGGGGTTCTGGGGTGGATTTTTTGGGGGATTTTTTGGGGTGCCTCAGGGCTATTTTGGGGGATGTTTTTGGGGTTTTGGGGTCTCACCGGCACCAGCAGTGCATCTCAGGGGGCGGGATGAGGACATGGGGCAAATTTTGGGAAGGTTTTGGGGTGGACTTAGGTTTTCGAGGTGAGGCATTTTTGGGGATTTTTTGGGAATTTTTCTTGGACTTTTGGGGGATTTTTGGGGATTTTTTGGAGGTTTTTTTGGGATTTTTTTGATATTTTCTCGGATTTTTGGAGATTTTTGGGGATTTTTGGGGATTTTTTGGAATTTTTCTTGGATTTTTGGGGATTTTTTGGGGATTTTTTTTGGGATTTTTTCGGGGTTTTTTGGGGTGTCTCAAGGATATTTTTGGGGATGTTTTTGGGGTTTTGGGGTCTCACCTGCACCAGCAGTGCCTCCCAGGGGGGCGGGATGAGGACACGGGGCAGATTTTGGGAGGGTTTTTGGGGTGAATTTTGGGTCTTTGGCGTGGGATTTTTTGGGGGATTTTTTTGGGGTGCCCCAGGGATATTTTTGGGGATGTTTTTGGGGTTTTTGGGGTCTCACTTGCACCAGCAGTGCCTCCCAGGGGGGCGGGATGAGGACACGGGGCAGATTTTGGGATTTTTTTGGGGATTCTGGGGTGGATTTTTTTGGGGATGTTTTGGGGTATCCCAGGGATATTTTTGGGGATGTTTTTGGGTTTTAGGTCTCACCTGCACCAGCAGTGCCTCCCAGGTGAGCGGGATGAGGAGCGGACGGGAACACGGGGCAGATTTTGGGATGGATTTTGGGTTTTCAGGGTGGGATTTTTTGGGGATTTTTTGGGGTGCCTCAGGGATATTTTTGGGGATGTTTTTGGGGTTTTGGGGTCTCACCTGCACCAGCAGTGCCTCCCAGGGAGCCGAGATGAGGACACGGGGCAGATTTTGGGATTTTTGGGATTCTGGGGTGGATTTTTGGGGGATTTTTTGGGGTGCCTCAGGGATATTTTTGGGGATGTTTTTGGGGTTTTTGGTCTCACCTGCACCAGCAGTGATCTCCCAGGGGGCGGGATGAGGAGCAGGACGGGAACACGAGGCAGATTTTGGGGTGGATTTTGGGTCTTTGGGGTGGGACATTTTGGGGATTTTTGGGAATTTTTCTTGGATTTTAGGGTTTTTTGGGGATTTTTCGGGATTATTTTGGGGGGATTTTTGGGGATTTTTGGGGATTTGTTTGGGGATTTTATTTGGGGATTTTTTGGGGTTCTGGGGTAGAGTTTTTTGGGGATTTTTTTGGGATTTTTTGGGAGTTTTTGGGGATTTTTGGGAGATTTTTTGAGGGATTTTTTGGGGATTTTTTGGGGATTTTTGGGGATTTTTGGTGGTTCTGGGGTAGAATTTTTGGGGATTTTTGGGGATTTTTTGGGGTGCCTCAGGGATATTTTTGGGGATGTTTTTGGGGTTTTGGGATCTCACCTGTACCAGCAGTACTCCCAGGGGGGCGGGATGAGGAGCGGACGGAACACGGGGCAGATTTTGGGATTTTTTGGGAATTTTTTGGGTGTTCTAGGGTAGATTTTTTGGGGATTTTTGGGGATGTTTTTGGGGTACCCCAGGGATATTTTTGGGGATGTTTTGGGGTTTTGGGGTCTCACCTGCACCAGCAGTACCTCCCAGGGGAGCGAGGTGAGGAGCGGGATGGGAACACGGGCAGATTTTGGGATTTTTTGGGGATTTTTGGGTTTTTGGGGTGGGATTTTTCGGGGATTTTTTGGGGTGCCCCAGGGATATTTTTGGGGATGTTTTGGGCTTTTTGGGGTCTCACCTGCGCCGGCAGTGCCTCCCAGGGGAGCGAGAGGACGAGCGTGAGCGGGACCTGGAGCTGGACGAGGAGCTGTTCTCCTTCACGAACACGTTCCGGTTCCCAAACTTGGTAGGGAACCTCTCCGCCCCCTGGGCACGAGGACCCCCTCTGGGTTGGGGGCTCCTCGAGCCTGGGGGGCGCTGGGGGGCCTGGGGTGGGGTCCCTGGGCTAGGCAGCTCCCAGCGCTTCTTCTTGGGGCTGGAGGCGCCTCGCGAGCCAGCCTGGGGAGGAAGGGGTTAAACCCGGTCACTGGGGGGTTTGGGGGAATTTGGGGGTCAAGTGGGTTAAAATTTGGGGGTAAGGGGTTAAATCCAGGTCACTGGGGGGTTTCTGGGGGGGAATTTGGGGAGCAAGGGGTTAAATTTGGGGGTAAGGGGTTAAACCCGGTCACTGGGGGGTTTGGGGGAATTTGGGAGCGAAGGGGTTAAATTTGGGGGTAAGGGGTTAAACCCGGGTCACTGGGGGGTTTGGGGGGAATTTGGGGAGCAAGGGTTAAATTTGAGTTATTGGAGGGATTTGGGAGGTTAGGGGTTAAATTTGGGGGATTGGGGGTTGAATTTGGGGTTACTGGGGGGATTTGGGGGGTTTGGGGGCCAAGGGGTTAAATTTGGGGTGTAAGGGTTAAATCTGGGGTTACTGGGGGGTTTGGGGGAATTTGGGGAGCAAGGGGTTAAATTTGAGTTATTGGAGGATTTGGGAGGTTAGGGGTTAAATTTGGGGGGATTTGGGGTTAAATTTGGGGTTACTGGGGGTTTGAGGGGGAATTTGGGGAGCAAGGGGTTAAATTTGGGGGTAAGGGTTAAACCCGGGTCACTGGGGGGTTTGGGGGAATTTGGGGGAGCAAGGGGTTAAATTTGGGTTATTGGAGGATTTGGGGCGATTTGGGGGTTAGGGTTAAATTTGGGGGTAAGGGTTAAACCCGGGTCACTGGGGGGGTTTGGGGGAATTTGGGGAGCAAGGGTTAAATTTGAGTTACTGGAGGGGATTTGGGGGATTTGGGAGGTTAGGGGTTAAATTTGGGGGATTTGGGGAGAAATTTGGGGGTCAAGGGGTTAAATTTGGGGGTAAGGGGTTAAATCCAGGTCACTGGGGGGGTTTGGGGGGAATTTGGGGATAAGGGTTAAATTTGGGGGTAAGGGTTAAATTTGGGGGGGTAAGGGTTAAATTTGGGTTATTGGGGGATTTGGGGGTCAAGGAGTTAAATTTGGGTTATTGGGGAAATTTAGGGTCAAGGGGTTAAATTTGGGTGAATTTGGGCAGAATTTGGGGGATTTGGGGTTAAATTTGGGGGATTTGAGGGAGAAATTTGGGGGTCAAAGGGTTAAATTTGGGGGGATTTGGGGTTAAATTTGGGGGGTTTGGGGTTAAATTTGGGGTTATTGGGGAGAAATTTGGGGGTTTGGGGTTAAATTTGGGGGATTTGGGGGTAAAATTTGGGGATTTGGGGGTTAAATTTGGGGTTATTGGGGGAATTTGGGGGACAAGGGGTTAAATTTAGGGAGTTTGAGGGAGAAATTTTGGGGTTTTTTGGGGGTTTTTGGGTTTTTTTGGAAATTTTGGGGGTTTTTGGGGTGACTGGTGGGATTTTTTGGGATTTTTGGGATGATTCTGGTCAGATTTTTTGGGATTTTGGGGCGATTCTGGTCGGATTTTTCGTGGTTTTTTGAGGATTTTTGGGGGATTTTTTCAGAGATTTTTGGGGATTTTTGGGGCGAATCTGGTGAGATTTTTTGGGTTTTTTGGGGCAATTCTAGTCAGATATTTTGGAATTTTTGGGGTGATTCTGGTCAAATTTTTTGGAATTTTTATGATGATCCTGGTCACATTTTGGGGTTTTTGGGGTAATTCTGGGCGGATTTTTTCAGAGATTTTGGGGGAGTTTTGGGGCAATTCTGGTCAGACTTTTGGGATTTTTGGGGATTTTTGGGCAAATCTGGCCAGATTTTTGGGGTTTTTAGGGTGATTCTGGGCGGATTTTTTGGGATTTTTGGGGTAATTCTGATCAAATTTTTTCAGAGATTTTGTGGGATTTTTGGGCAAATCTGCTCAGATTTTTTGGGATTTTTGAAGTGATTCTGGTCAGATTTTTTGGGATTTTGGGGCAATCCCGGTCACATTTTTGGGGTTTTTGGGGTAATTCTGGGCGGATTTTTTCAGAGATTTTTGGGGATTTTTGGGCAAATCTGGTCAGATTTTTGGGGTTTTTGGGGTGATTATGGTCAGATTTTTGGGGATTTTTGGGATGATTTCAGGGAATTTTTGGGGCGATTCTTTTAAGGATTTTTGGGGTAACTCTGGTCAGATTTTTTCACAGTTTTTGGGGGATTTTTGGGCAAATCTGGTCAGATTTTTTGGGGATTTTTGGAGTGATTCTGGTCGGATTTTTTTGAGATTTTTGGGGCAATACTGATCAGATTTTTTCAGAGATTTTGGGGGATTTTTGGGGTGATTTTGGTCAGATTTTTTGGGATTTTTGGGGTGATTTTGGTCAGATTTTTTGGGATGTTTGGGGTAATTCTGGTCAGATTTTGGGGGTTTTTTTGGGTTGATTCCGGTCAGGTTTTTTGGGGTTTTTGGGGTGATTCTGGGTCAGGTTTTTGGAGTTTTTTGGGCCAACTCTGATCGGATTTTTTTGGGGTTTTTGGAGATTTTTGGGGTGATTCTGGTTGGATTTTCCTGGAGATTTTTGGGGCAATTCTCAGGGATTCTTGGGATGATTCTGGTCAGATTTTTTCAGAGATTTTGTGGGATTTTTTGGGCAAATCTGGTCAGATTTTTTGGGATTTTTAGGGTGATTCTGGTCAGATTTTTTGGGATTTTTGGAGTGATTCTGATCAGATTTTTTTGGGATTTTTGGGACGATCCTGGTCACATTTTTGGGGTTCTTTGGGACAATTCTGGTCGGATTTTTCCGGGGTTTTTTTGAGGATTTTTGGGGTAATTCTGGTCAAATTTTTTTGGGATTTTTGGGGATTTTTGGCATTTTGAGACCCACCCAGGCAGGGGCTCCCTGCTCCAGTCCATGGTGAGGACAGAGCCGCCCTGGGGCCGGGATTGGGGTGATAGTTTTGGGGATTTTTTGGGGGATTTTTGGGATGATTTTGGCCAGACTTTTTTGGGATTTGGGGGGTGATTTCAGGGCATTTTTGGGCTGATTCTGCTGGGATTTTGGTGTTTTTTTGGGGTGATTCTGGTCACTTTTTTTTTGGATTTTTGGGATGATCCTGGTCAGATTTTTGGGGTTCTTTGGGGCAACTCTGGTCGGATTTTTTGGGGTTTTTTTGAGGATTTTTGGGTGATTCAGGTTGGGGGTTTTTTGGGATTTTTGGGTTTTTTGGGTTCTCTCACACACCCAAGCAGGGGCTCCTGCTCCAGTCCATGGTGCCCTGGCACTGGAGCTGGGCTTGGGCTCTTCCAGCGATTTTTGGGGCGATTCTTTTGGGGATTTTTGGGATGATTCTGGTCAGATTTTTTCAGAGATTTTGTGGGATTTTTTGGGCAAATCTGGTCAGATTTTTTGGGATTTTTAGGGTGATTTTGCTCAGATTTTTTGGGATTTTTGGAGTGATTTTGCTCAGATTTTTTGGGATTTTTGGGACGACCCTGGTCACATTTTTAGGGTTTTTTGGGGCAATTCTGGTCAGATTATTTCAAAGATTTTGGGGGATTTTTGGAGTGATTCTGGTCAGATTTTGGGGGTTTTTTTGGGGGTTCTGACCCACCCAGGCAGGGGCTCCCTGCTCCACTCCATGGTGAGGGCAGAGCAGCCCTGGGGCCAGGATTGGGGTGATACTTTTGGGGATTTTTGGGATGATTTTGGCCAGATTTTTTCAGAGGTTTTGGGGGGTGATTTCAGGGCACTTTTGGGCTGATTCTGGTGGGATTTTGGGGTTTTTTTGGGGTGATTCTGATCAGATTTTTTTGGGATTTTTGGGACGATCCTGGTCAGATTTTTGGGGTTTATTGGGGCAACTCTGGTCGGATTTTTTTGGAGTTTTTTTTGAGGATTTTTGGGATGATTCAGGTTGGGGTTTTTTTGGGGATTTTTGGGTTTTTTGGGTTCTCTCACACACCCAAGAAGGGGCTCCCTGCTCCACTCCATGGTGCCCTGGCACTGGAGCTGGGCTCGGGCTCTTTCAGCGATTTTTGGGGCGATTCTTTTGGGGATTTTTGGGGTGATGCTGATCAAATTTTTTCAGAGATTTTGTGGGATTTTTTGGGCAAATCTGGTCAGATTTTTTGGGATTTTTGGGGTGATTTTGCTCAGATTTTTCGGGATTTTTGGGACAATCCTGGTCACATTTTTGGGTTTTTTTAGGACGATTCTGGTCCAATTTTTCCAGAGATTTTGGGGGATTCTCGGGGTGACTCTGGTGAGATTTTTTGGGATTTTTGGGGATTTTCAGACCCACCCAGGCAGGGGCTCCCTGCTCCAGTCCATGGTGAGGGCAGAGCCACCCTGGGGCCGGGATTGGGGCGATACTTTAGGGGATTTTTTGGGGGATTTTTGGGATGATTTTGGCCAGATTTTTCAGAGGTTTTGGGAGATTTTTGGGCAAATCTGGTCAGATTCTTTGGGATTTTTGGGGTGATTTCGCTCAGATTTTTGGGATTTTTGGGGCAATACTGATCAGATTTTTTCAGAGATTTTGGGGGATTTTTTGGGTAACTTTGGTCAGATTTTTTGGGATTTTTGGGGTGATTTCGCTCAGATTTTTTGGGATTTTTGGGGCAATTCTGGTCAGATTTTTTCAGAGATTTTGTGGAATTTTTTGGGCAAATCTGGTCAGATTTTTTGGGATTTTTGTGATGATTCTGAGTCAGGTTTTTTTTGATTTTTGGGGCGATCCTGGTCAGATTTTTGGGGTTTTTTGGGGTAATTCTGATCCAATTTTTTTAGAGATTTTGGGGGATTCTTGGGGTGACTCTGGTGAGATTTTTTGGGGATTTTTGGGATTTTGAGACCCACCCAGGCAGGGGCTCCCTGCTCCATTCCATGGTGCCCTGGCACTGGAGCTGGGCTCAGGCTCTTTCAGCAATTTTTGGGGCGATTTTTCAGGGATTTTTGGGGTGATTCTGATCAAATTTTTTCAGAGATTTTGTGGGATTTTTGGACAAATCTGGTCAGATTTTTTGGGATTTTTGTGATGATTCTGAGTCAGTTTTTTTGGATTTTTGGGGCGATCCTGGTCACATTTTTAGGATTTTTTGGAGCAATCCTGGTCAGATTATTTCAGAGATTTTGGGGGATTTTTGGAGTGATTCTGGTCAGATTTTGGGGTTTTTTTTGGGGATTCTCAGACCCACCCAGGCAGGGGCTCCCTGCTCCAGTCCATGGTGAGGGCAGAGCCGCCCTGGGGCCGGGATTGGGGCGATTCTTTTGGGGATTTTTTGGGGGATTTTTGGGGTGATTCTGATCAGATTTTTTCAGAGATTTTGTGGGATTTTTGGGCAAATCTGGTCAGATTTTTGGGATTTTGGGGTGATTTTGCTCAGATTTTTTGGGATTTTTGGGGCAATACTGATCAGATTTTTTCAGAGATTTTGGGGATTTTTGGGTAATTTTGGTCAGATTTTTTGGGGATTTTTAGAGTGATTTTGGTCGGATTTTTGGGATTTTGGGATAATTTCAGGGCATTTTGGGGTGATTCTTTCAGGGATTTTTGGGGTGATCCTGGTCAGATTTTTTTCAGAGATTTTAGGGTTTTTGGGCAAATCTGGTCAGATTTTTTGGGATTTTTGGGATGATTCTGGTCAGATTTTTTTTTTGATTTTTGGGGTTCTTTGGGACAATTCTGGTCGGATTTTTTCGGGGTTTTTGAGGATTTTGGGGTGACTCTGGTCAGATTTTTTGGGGATTTTTGTGATTTTTTGGCATTTTCAGACCCACCCAGGCAGGGGCTCCCTGCTCCACTCCATGGTGAGGACAGAGCAGCCCCTGGGGCCGGGATTGGGGCGATTCTCTCGGTGATTTTTTGGGGTGACTCTGGTCGGATTTTTTGGGGATTTTGGAAATTTTGGCATTTCCAGACCCACCCAGGCAGGGGCTCCCTGCTCCAGTCGATGGTGAAGGCAGTGCCATCCTGCAGCCGGGCCTGCAGCAGCTCCTTGAGCAGCTTCTCCGTCCTGTCCTTGTCCTCCTCGGACTGCAGAGGCGGTGAAGCAGCGCTGCACGACGCCTTCATCTCGGGGGCCAGTCCTCGGGCTTGCCCCGGGGGGCACTCCTGGGGTCCCTGGGGGCAGCAGCAGCTTGGGGAGGGGTCCCAGAGAAATTTGGGGGTCCCAGAGCAGTTTGGGGGCCTGACCCTGTTAAATGGGGGTTTTGGGGGTCCTTGGGGAGTTCGGAGGCACTTTTGGCATTTTGGGGGTCCCTGGGGGCACTCCTGGGGTCCCTGGGGGCAACAGCAGCTTGGGGAGGGGTCCCAGAGAAATTTGGGGGGTCCCAGGGCAGCTGGGAACAGCCTGACCCCGTTAAATGGGGGTTTTGGGGGTCCTTGGGGAGTTCGGAGGCACTTTTGGGGTCCCTGGGGGTCCCAGAGCAGTTTGGGGGTCCCAGAGCAATTTTGGGGGGTCCAGGATAAATTTGGGTGGTCTCAGAACAATTTATGGGGGTCTCAGAGCAGTTTGGGGGCCTGACCCCATTAAATGGGGGTTTGGGGGTCCTTGGGGAGTTCGGAGGCACTTTTGGCATTTTTGGGGTCCCTGGGGCAGTCTGGGGGCACTTTTCGGGTCCCTGAGGGGCAGGAACAGCTTGGGGAGGGGTCCCAGAGAAATTTGGGGGTCCCAGAGCAGCTGGGAACAGCCTGACCCTGTTAAATGGGGGTTTTGGGGGTCCTTGGGGGAGTTCGGAGGCACTTTTGGCATTTTTGGGGGTCCCTGGGGGCACTCCTGGGGTCCCTGGGGGCAGCAGCAGCTTGGGAGGGTCCCAGAGAAATTTGGGGGTCCCAGAGCAGCTGGGAACAGCCTGACCCTGTTAAATGGGGGTTTTGGGGGTCCTTGGGGCAGTTCGGAGGCACTTTTGGGGTCCCTGGGGGTCCCAGAGCAGTTTGGGGGTCCCAGAGCAATTTGGGGGTCCAGGATAAATTTGGGGGTCCCAGAGAAATTTGGGGGTCCCAGAGCAGTTTGGGGGCTTGACCCCATCAAATGGGGATTTTGGGGTCACTTTTGGGGTCCTTGGGGAGTTCGGAGCCACTTCTGGCATTTTTGGGGGTCCCTGGGTGAGTCTGGGGGAACTTTTGGGGTCCCTGGGGGCAGCAACAGCTTGGGGAGGGGTCCCAGAGCAGTTTTGGGGGCCCAGAGCAATTTATGGGGTCCCAGAGCAGTTTGGGGGCCTGACCCCATTAATTGGGGGTTTTGGGGGTCCCTGGGGCAGTTTGGAGGCACTTTTAGCATTTTTGGGGGTCCCTGGGAGGGTCCCAAAGCAGTTGGGGGTCCCAGAGCAATTTGGGGGTCCAGGATAAATTTGGGGATCCCAGAGCAATTTATGGGGGTCCCAGAAAAATTTGGGGGCGCAGGATAAATTTGGGGAATCCCAAAGCAGTTTGGGGAGTCCCAGGTGCATTTTTGGGGTCCCAGGTGCATTTTTGGTGTCCCAGGTGTGAATTTTGGGGTCCCAGGTACATTTTTGGGGTCCCAGGTGTGAATTTTGGGGGTCCCAGGTGTGAATTTTGGGGTCCCAGGTGCATTTTTGGGGTCCCAGGTGTGAATTTTGGGGTCCCAGGTGTGAATTTTGGGGTCCCAGGTGCATTTTGGGGGTCCCAGGCGCATTTTAGGGTCCCAGCTGTGAATTTTGGTGTCCCAGGTGTGAATTTTGGGGTCCCAGGTGTGAATTTTTAGGGTCCCAGGTGCATTTTTGGGGTGTCCCAGGTGCATTTTGGGTCCCAGGTGTGAATTTCGGGATCCCAGGTGCATTTTTAGGGTCCCGGGTATGAATTTTGGGGTCCCAGGTGTGAATTTTTAGGGTCCCAGGTGTGAATTTCGGGATCCCAGGTGCATTTTTGGGTTCCCAGGTGCATTTTTGGGGTCCTAGGTGCATTTTTGGGGTGTCCCAGGTGCATTTTGAGGCCCCCAAGTGCATTTTTGGGTTCCCAGGTGCATTTTGGGGTCCCAGGTGTGAATTTCGGGATCCCAGGTGCATTTTTGGGGTGTCCCAGGTGCATTTTGGGGTTCCCAGATAGATTTTGGGATCACTCAGGTACAATTTTGGGGTCCCAGGTGCATTTTCTGGGGTCCCAGGTGTTAATTTTGAGGCCCCCAGGTGTGAATTTTGAGGTCCCAGATGTGAATTTTGGGGTGTCCCAGGTGCATTTTTGGGGTCCCAGGTGTGAATTTTGGGGGTTCCCAGGTGCATTTTTGGGGTCCCAGGTGCATTTTGGATTCCCAGGTGTGAATTTTTGGGGTCCCAGGTGCATTTTGGGGTCCCAGGTGCATTTTTGGGGTTCCCAGGTGCATTTTGAGGTCCCAGGTGCATTTTTCTGGGTCTCAGGTGGATTTTAGGGGGTCCCAGGTGCATTTTGGAATTCCAGGTGCATTTTGGGGTCCCAGGTGCATTTTTGAGGCCCCAGGTGCATTTTTGGGGTCCCCCAGCTCAGATTTGAGGTCCCAGGTGGATTTTTGGGGTGCCCCAAGTGGATTTTTGGGGTCCCAGGTGCATTTTTGGGGGTCCTAGGTGCATTTTGGAGGTCCCAAATAGATTTTGAGGCCCCCAGGTGCATTTTTGGGTTCCCAGGTGTGAATTTTGGGGTCCCAGATGTGAATTTTGAGGCCCCCAAATATATTTTGGGGTCCCAGGTGCATTTTGGGGCCCCAGGTGTGAATTTTGGGGTCCCAGGTGCATTTTGGGGTCCCAGGTGCATTTTTGGGGTCCCAGATGCATTTTTGGGTTCCCAGATGCATTTTTGGGTTCCCAGGTGCATTTTGGGGTCCCAGGTGCATTTTTGGGGTCCCAGGTGCATTTTTCTGGGTCCCAGGTGCATTTTTGGGGTCCCAGGTGCATTTTGGGGTCCTAGGTGCATTTTTCTGGGTCCCAGGTGCATTTTTGGGGTCCCAGGTGCATTTTGGGGTCCCAGGTGCATTTTTGGGGTTCCCAGGTGCATTTCTGGGGTCCCAGGTGTGAATTTTGGGGTCCCAGGTGCATTTTTGGGGTCCCAGGTGCATTTTTTGGGGACTCACCCGTGCAGTTTGTCGAAGCTCCCCGGGCTGCTCCCAAACCCAGGGGGTTCCCAGGTAAATTTTGGGGTCCCAGATACATTTTTAGGGTCCCAGGTGTGAATTTTGGGTTCCCAGGTGAATTTTGGGGTCCCAGATGCATTTTTGGGTTCCCAGGTGCATTTTTAGGGTCCCAGGTGTGAATTTTGGGGTCCCAGATGTGAATTTTGGGGTCCCAGATGCATTTTTGGGGTCCCAGGTGCATTTTGGGGTGTCCCAGGTGCATTTTGGGTTCCCAGGTGCATTTTTGGGGTTCCCAGATGCATTTTGGGTCCCAGGTGCATTTTTGGGGTCCCAGGTGTGAATTTTGGGGTCCCAGGTGTGAATTTTGGGGTCCCACGTGCATTTTTGAGGTCCCAGGTGTGAATTTTGAGTTCCCAGGTGCATTTTTGGGGTCCCAGGTGCATTTTGGGGTCCCAGGTGAATTTTGGGGTCCCAGGTGCATTTTTGGGGTCCCAGATGTGAATTTGGGGGACTCACCCGTGCAGTTTGTCGAAGCCTCTGGGGCTGCTCCTCAAACCCGGGGGGCAGCACAAAGGACGCTTGGGCAGCTGAACTTGAGACCCTCGAGCCCGGAGCCTCTGCACGGGAGACAAAGGAAACTTTGGGGTTTTGGGGATTTGGGGATTTTGGGGGAATTTTTGGGATTTTGGGAAAAATTTAGGGAGATTCTGGGTAGATTTGTGGGATTTTTGGGAGATTTTTTGGGGGATTTGGGGAGATTTTTGGGATTTTGGGGAGAATTTGGGAGATTTGGGGGATTTTTGTGGGATTTTTGGGGGATTTGAGGGAATTTGGGGAATTTTGGGGGATTTTTGGGGATTTTGGGGATTTGGGGGTTGTGGGGGATTTTGGGATTTTGGGGACATTTGGGTGGATTTTTAGCATTTTGTGAAATTTTGGGGGATTTGGGGGTTTGGGGGATTTTGGGGGGATTCTGGGTAGATTTGTGGGATTTTTGGGGGATTTTGGGGGGATTTTTGGAATTTGGGGGATTTTGGGGATTTTGGGATTTTGGGGGATTTGGGGGAATTTGGGGATTTTGGGGGAATTTGGGGGATTTTTGAGGGGATTTGGGGGGTTTGGGGGATTTTTGGGGGATTCTGGGCAGATGTGTGGGATTTTGGGGGATTTTGGGGGAATTTGTGGGATTTTGGAGGATTTTGGGGGATTTTGGGGATTTGGGGAAATTTGGGAGATTTTTGGGATTTTGGGGAAATTTGCGGGGAATTTGTGGGATTTTTGGGGGATTTTTGGGGGATTCTGGGTAGATTTGGGGGATTTTTGGGGGGGATTTTGGGGAAATTTAGGGATTTTTGAGGGGAAATTTGGGGAGATTTTGGGATTTTGGGGGAATTTTGGGGAGATTTGGGAGGAATTTGGGGGATTTTGGGGAGATTTGGGGGATTTGGGGATCTGGGGGGATTTGGGGGGATTTTGGGGGGATTTAGGGGGGATTTTGGGGATTTCGGGGGATTTTTGGGGGATTTGGGGGATTTTTGGGAGGATTTTGGAGGAATTTGGGGATTTGGAGGGAATTTTGGGGGATTTTGGGGGGATTTGGGGGGATTTTGGGGGGATTTGGGGATCTGGGGGGGATTTGGGGGGATTTTTGGGGGGATTTTGGGGGAAATTTGGGGAGATTTTGGGATTTTGGGGGATTTGGGAAATTTGTGGGATTTTTGGGGGATTTTTGGGGGGATTTTGGGGATTTGGGGGATTTTGGGGGTTTGGGGGATTTTTGGGGGATTCTGGGCAGATGTGAGAAATTTTGGGGGGGATTTTGGGGATTTGGGGGGTTTTGGGGGATTTTGGGGATTTGGGGGATTTGGGGAAATTGGGGAATTTTGGGATTTTGGGGGTTAGGGGGATTTTGGGGGATTCTGGGTAGATTTGGGGCATTTTGGTGGGGATTTTGGGGATTTGGGGGGATTTTGGGGGGAAATTTGGGGGGATTTTCAGCATTTTGGGGGATTTTGGGGGATTTGGAAGGAATTTGGGGGATTTGGGGGATTTTGGGGAATTTTGGGGATTGGGAGAGATTTTTGGGATTTTGGGGGATTTTGGGGGAATTTGGGGAGGTTGGGGAATTTTGGGGGATTTTGGGGATTTGGGGGTTTGGGGGATTTTGGGGGATTTTTGGGGGATTTGGGGGTTTTGGGGGATTTTTGGGAAGGATTTTGGGGATTTGGGAAATTTGGGGAGATTTTTGGGATTTTGGGGAAATTTGGAGGATTTTTGGGATTTTGGGGGAATTTGGGGAGATTTGGGGAAATTTTGCGGAGATTTGGGGGATTTTGGGGAAATTTGGGAGATTTTGGGGATTTTGGGAAAATTTGGGGGAGAATTTGGGGGGATTTAGGGGAATTTTGGGGGGATTTGTGGTATTTTGTGGCATTTTGGGGGATTTGAGGGGAATTTGGGGGAATTTTGGGGGATTTTGGGGGGATTTTGGGGATTTGGGGGGTTGTGGGGATTTTGGGATTTTGGGGACATTTGGGTGGATTTTAGCATTTTGTGAGATTTTTGGGGGATTTGGGGGTTTGGGGGATTTTTGGGGGATTCTGGGTAGATTTGTGAGATTTTGGGAGATTTTGGGGGATTTTTGGGGATTTGGGGGGTTTTGGGGGATTTTGGGGATTTAGGGGAGATTTTTGGGATTTTGGGGAAATTTGGGGGATTTTGCATTTAGGGGAAATTTAGGGGAATTTTGGGGACATTTGGGGAATTTTGGGATTTTGGGGGATTTTGGGGAGGATTTTGGGGATTTGGGGAAATTTGGGAGATTTTTGGGATTTTGGGGGAAATTTGGGGAGATTTTGGGATTTTCGGTGAAATTTAGGGGATTCTGGGTAGATTTAGGGATTTTTGGGGCATTTTGGAAATTTGGGGGATTTGGGGATTTTGGGAATTTGGGGAATTTGGAGGAATTGGGGATATTTGGGGGAAATTTGTGGGATTTTTGGGGGCATTTTGGGGAGATTTGGGGGAATTTGGGGAGATTTGGGGGAATTTTGGGGAGATTTGGGTGATTTTGGGGGATTTGGAGGATTTAGGGAGAATTTGGGGGATTTGGGGGAAGTTTTGGGGGGATTTGAGGATTTTGGGGAATATTTTGAGGGGGTTCTGGGCAGATTTGTGGGGTTTTGGGGGACTTGGGGATTTCGGGGAAATTTGGGGGATTTTGGGGAGATTTGGGGGATTTGGGGATCTGGGGATTTGGGGATTTCGGGGATTTTGGGATTTTGGGAGATTTGGGGATTTGGGGATCTGGGGGATTTGGGGATTTCGGGATTTTTGGGATTTTGGGGGATTTGGGGAATTTGGGGATTTTGGGGGGATTTTAGGGGTTTAGGGGATTTTTGGGAGATTCTGGGCAGATGTGAGAAATTTGGGGGATTTTGGGATTTGGGGGATTCTGGGTGGATTTGGGGGATTTTTGGGGGATTTGGAGGGTTTGGGGGATTTTAGGGGATTTTGGGGTTTGGAGGGTTTGGGGGATTTTGGGGAGGATTTTGGGGATTTGAGAAGATTTTGGGGGTGTTGAGGTGAATTTGGGGAGTTTTTGGGGGGATTGAGGGATTTTTGGGGAGATTTGGAGGGATTTTGGGGGATTCTGGGGAAATTTTGGGGCTTTTGGAGGAGAATTTCAGGTGATTTGGGAAGTTTTGGAGGGATTTGGGGAATTTGGGAATTTGGGGAGATTTGGGGATTTTGGGAGGATTTGTGGGGATTTTCAGGGAAATTTTGGGGGGTTTTGGGGAAATTTTGGGGATTTTGGGGACTTTGGGAGGGATTTTGGGTGATTTTGGGGGATTTAGGGATTTGGGGGAATTTGGGGGTTTGGAGGGAATTTTGGGGGATTTTGGGGAGATTTGGGGGATTTGGGGATCTGGGGGATTTGGGGATTTTGGGGAAATTTGGGGAGATTTTGGGATTTTGGGGGATTTGGGGGAATGTGGGGATTTTGGGGGATTTTAAAGGGAATTTGGGGGATTTTGGAGGATTTGGGGGAATTTGGGGAGATTTGGAGGGATTTGGGGGTTTGGGGGATTTTTGGGGGAATTCTGGGTAGATTTGGGGGATTTGTAGAAGAATTTTGGGAGGTTTGGGGATGACTTCATGCAAGAATTTTAGAATAATTTTGGGATATTTTGGAATAATTTCAGGATAATTTTGGGATAACTTAAGATGAATTTGTGCAGGAATTTTGAGATAATTTTGGGATAAATTTGGGATACTCTGGGATAATTTCAAGATAATTTGGGATGCATTTGTGCAGGAATTTTGGGATATTTTTGGGATAGTTTGGGACGATTTCATACAGAAATTTTGGGATGATTTTGGGCAGGAATTTGAAATATTTAGGGACAGTTTGGGATAATTTCATGCAGAATTTTGGGATGATTTTATGTAGGAATTTTAGGATAATTTGGGGGTATTTAAGGATGATTTGGGGCAAAAATTTTGGGATAATTTGGGGATATTATGGGATAATTGGGGGACATTTTGGGATAATTTCATGCAGGAATTTTGAGATAATTTTGGGACACTTTGGGATAATTTCATGCAGGAATTTTGGGATAATTTTACGTAGGAATTTTGGGATTAATTTGGGATTTTGGGATGATTTAGGGCAGGAATTTTGGGGTAATTTGGGGATATTATGGGATAATTTTGGGACACCATGGGATAATTTCATGCAGAAATTTTGGAACAATTTTGGGACATTATGGGATAATTTCATACAAGAATTTTGGGATAATTTTGGGACATTTTGGGATAATTTCATGCAAGAATTTTGGAACAATTTTGGGACATTTTGGGATAATTTCATGCAAGAATTTTGGAACAATTTTGGGACATTATGGGATAATTTCATACAAGAATTTTGAGATAATTTTGGGACATTTTGGGATAATTTCATGCAAGAATTTTGGGATAATTTTGGGACACTTTGGGATAATTTCATGCAGAAATTTTGAGATAATTTTGGGACAATTTGGGACAATTTCATGCAGGAATTTTGGGATAATTTTACGTAGGAATTTTGGGATTACTTTGGGATTTTGGGATGATTTAGGGCAGAATTTTGGGATAATTTGGGGATATTATGGGATAATTGGGGGACATTTTGGGATAATTTCGTGCAGGAATTTTGGAACAATTTTGGGACACTTTGGGATAATTTCATGCAGAAATTTTCGAATAATTTTGGGACAATTTGGGATAATTCCATGCAGGAATTTTAGGATGATTTTATGTAGGAATTTTAGGATTAATTTGGGATTTTGGGATGATTTAGGGCAGGAATTTTGGGATAATTTGGGGATATTATGGGATAATTTTGGGATAATTTCATGCAGAAATTTTGGAACAATTTTGGGACATTATGGGATAATTTCATGCAAGAATTTTGGGATAATTTTGGGACACTTTAGGATAACTTCATGCAAGAATTTTGGGATAGTTTGGGGACATTTTGGGATAATTCCACGCAGGAATTTTGGGAGAATTTTGGGACACTTTGGGATAATTTCATGCACGAATTTTGAGATAATTTTATGATGATTCTGGGATAAATTTGAGATATTTTGGGACAATTTTGGGATATTTAGGGATATTTTTGGACAAAATTTTGGGATAATTTTGGGACATTTTGGGATAATTTCATGCACGAATTTTGGAACAATTTTGGGACACTTTGGGATAATTCCATGCAAGAATTTTGGGATAATTTAGGGATGATTTTGGGCAGGAATTTGAAATATTTTGGGACATTTTCGGATAATTTCATGCAGAAATTTTGGGAAAATTTTGGGACATTTTGGGACAATTTCATGCAGGAATTTTGGAACAATTTTGGGACACTTTGGGATAATTCCACGCAGGAATTGGGCCCTCCCCTCCCCTCCCCTCCCTCCCCTCTCTCACGTTTCATGCGGCTCCAGAGCTGCCCCGCCCCTTCTTGCCCTTCGGGGGCCCTCGCCGAAGTGGGGGAGGGGTAGGGGTGGAGCCCTGGGGGTCCCCGCGCCCCCGCCCTTCGCGCCCCAGAGCCCCCAGGCCGTGGGGGGGCTGAGGGGCGAGGGGCTGGGGGTCCCAACGCACGACGCCTCGTCCAGGCCGGGCACCGGGGCTGCTGTGGGGAGGGAGGCTCAGATTTTGGGGAGGGGGTTCCCAAAATCCCCCAAATCAACCCCACCTTACCTGGCCCAGGCCACTCTGCTGCTGGGGGGCTGGGGGCTGCTGCTGGGGGGTGGGGGTGTAGGAGCCCCTCCCCCGCGGCGTAGGGAGCGGTGGGGCGCCATAGCCGGGTACACCCCTGCTGGGAGAGACACCCCAAAAATTAATGGTGTGGTCCAGAGACCCCCTCAGATTAATGGTACACCCCCTGCTGGGAGAGACACCCCCAAAAATTAATGGTACGGTCCAGAGACCCCCTCATAACTGGGGTACAGCCCCTGCTGAGAGAAAACCCCCAAAAAATTAATGGTACGGCCCAGAGACCCCCTCAGATTAATGGTACAGCCCAGAGACCCCCCATAGCCGGGGTACACCCCTGCTGGGAGAGAGACACCCCCAAAAATTAATGGTATGGTCCAGAGACCCCCTCAGATTAATGGTACACCCCGTGCTGAGAGACACCACCAAAAATTAATGGTACAGCCCAGAGACCCCCATAGCTGGGGTACACCCCTGCCGAGAAGGACCCCCAAAATTAATGGTACAGCCCAAAACCCCCTGTAATCAATGGTATGGCCCAAAACCCCGTTTGGTTATTGGCACAGCCCAAAAATCCCCCTGAAATTAATGGTACAGCCCAACCCCCCTGTAAATCAATGGTATGGCCCAAAACCCCTTTGGATATTGGCACAGCCCAGAGATCCCCCCAAAAATTAATGGTACAGCCCAAAGACCCCCAGCCCCATTTTTGCCCCCAGCCCCATTTTTACCCCCAGCCCCATTTTTTGCCCCCCACCCTCATTTTTGCCCCCAGCCCCATTTTTACCCCCAGCCCCAATTTTGCCCCCCAGCTCCATTTTGAGGCACCCCCAGTCCCATTTTTACCCCCACCCAATTTTTGCCCCCAGCCCCATTTTTGCCCCCCAGCCCCATTTTTACCCCCAGCCCCATTTTTGCCCCCACCCTCATTTTTGCCCCCAGCCCCATTTTTACCCCCATCCCCATTTTTTGCCCCCCAGCCCCATTTTTACCCCCCAGCCCCATTTTTACCCCCAGCCCCATTTTTGCCCCCCCCCCCAACCCCATTTTTTACCCCCCACCCAATTTTCTGCCCCCAGCCCCATTTTTCTGCCCCCAGCCTCATTTTTACCCCCAGCCCATTTTCTGCCCCCCAGCCCCATTTTCTGCCCCCCACCCTCTCATTTTTTGCCCCCCAGCCCCAATTTTTACCCCCAGCCCCATTTTCTGCCCCCCAGCCCCATTTTTACCCCCCCAGCCCCATTTTTGCCCCCCAGCCCCATTTTTACCCCCCAGCCCCAATTTTTGCCCCCAGCCCCATTTTTTTACCCCCCAACCCCATTTCAGTCCCTCGCCCCATTTTTGCCCCCCAGCCCCATTTCTGTGCCCCCAGCCCCATTTTGTGCCCCCCAGCCCCATTTTTTACCCCCCAGCTCCCACTTTTTACCCCCCAGCCCCATTTTCTGCCCCCCACCCCCATTTTTACCCCCAGCCCCAATTTTTGCCCCCCAGCCCCTTTTTTTGCCCCCCAGCCCCATTTTTACCCCCACCCTCATTTTTACCCCCAGCCCCATTTTTTACCCCCAGCCCCATTTTTTACCCCCCATCCCCATTTTTACCCCCCAGCCCCATTTTTTACCCCTCAACCCTTTTACCCCCCAGCCCTATTTCAGTGCCCCCAACCCCATTTTTACCCCCCAGCCCCATTTTTACCCCCCAGCCCCATTTTTACCCCCCACCTCATTTTTTACCCCCCAGCCCCATTTTTGCCCCCCCAGCCCCATTTTCTGCCCCCCACCCCCATTTTTGCCCCCCAGCCCCATTTTTGCTCCCCACCCAATTTCTGCCTCCCCAGCCCCATTTTTTACCCCCCACCCCCATTTTTTGCCCCCCAGCCCCATTTTTACCCCCCAGCCCCATTTTCTGCCCCCCAGCCCCATTTTTACCCCCCACCCTCATTTTTTACCCCCAGCCCCATTTTTACCCCCCAGCCCCATTTTTACCCCCCAGCCCCATTTTTACCCCTAGCCCCATTTTTGCCCCCCACCCTCATTTTTTGCCCCCAGCCCCATTTTTTACCCCCCACCCCCACTTTTTGCCCCCAGCCCATTTTTACCCCCAGCCCCATTTTTACCCCCCAGCCCCATTTTTTACCCCCCCAGCCCCATTTTCTGCTCCCCCACCCTCATTTTTGCCCCCAGCCCCATTTTTGCCCCCCAGCCCCATTTTTTGCCCCCAGCCCCATTTTTGCCCCCCTCACCACAGGGTAGTAGTATCCGTAGGGTAGTAGCCCCCGTAGGGCTGGTACCACTGGTAGTACTGGGGGCTGGGCCTGCTGCAGAGAGGGGTCACCCTGCGGGGGGCGTACTGGGAGAGAGGGGGCGTGGGTGAGACCCCTCCCAAAAATTGGAGGCCACAAAAAAAAAAAAAAAAAAAAACCATGCAGAAAATTTAAAGAAATTCATAAATAAAGTCACAAAAAAAGGAAATAAAAAAATTGAGACCCCCCAAATTCACAGACAGACCCTCAAAGATTCCCCCAAAAATCAAAAATTTCCTCAAGACCCCCAAAATCTCTCTGGGACCCCCAAATCTGACACAAAATCCCCCAGGACCCCTAAAATTCTCTCAAGGATCCCCCAAAACTCCCTCAAGCCCTTCTGGGACCCCCAAGTCCCCCCAAATAAACAAAATCCGCCTCAGGACCCCCAATCCCTCAGGGACACCCCAAAAACCACTGAGATCCCTCAAAGACCCCCAAGCCCCTCTGAGACCCCCCAGGACCCCCCAAATCCCCTCAGGACCCCCCAAAACCCTCTGGGACCCCTGAGCTTCCCTAAAACCACCAAGATCCCCCAAAGACCCCCCAATCCCTCTGAGACCCTCAGGACCCCCAAATCCCCTCAAGACCCCCCAAACCCCTCTGGGACCCTCAAAGACCCCCAGATCCCCTCAGAATCCCCCAAATCCCCTCAGGACCCCCAAACTCCTCTGGGACCCCTCAGGACCCCCAAATCCCTCAAAGAACCCCCAAACCCCCAGAGACCCCCAAAACCCCCAAATTCCTCAAAGATCCCCCCCCAAATCCCCTCAGGACCCCCAGACCCCTCAGAACCCCCCCAAATGCCTCCAGGACCCCCGAGCTCCCCCAAAACCACAGAGATCCCCTCAAAGACCCCCAAATCCCCTCAGGAGCCCCCCGAAATGCTCCCAAACCCTCTGAGATCCCCCAAAACCACAGAGGTCCCCTCAGAACCCCCCAAACCCCTCTGGGACCCCTAAGGACCCCCCAAAATCCCCCAAGACCTTCCCAAACCCCCAGAACCACAGAGGTCCCTCAGAGACCCCCAAAACTCCTCTAGGACCCCCAAACCCCTTTGAGACCCCTCAGAACCCCCCAGAAATCCCCTCAAGACCTCCCAAGACTCCTCTGAGACGCCTCAAGATCCCCTCAAACCCCTCAAGCCTCCCCAAAGCCACAGAGATCCCCTCAAAGACCCCCCAAATCCCCTCAGGAGCCCCTCAGGATCCCCGAAATCCCCTCAGGACCCCCCCAAATCCCTCAAAGACCCCCCAAACCCCTCTGGGACCCCTCAGGACCCCCAAATCGCCTCAAGACCTCTCCAAAACCACAGAGATCCCCCAAATCCCCTCAAAGCCCCTCTGGGACCCCCAAAACCACCGATATCCCTCAAAGACGCCCCCCAAACCCCTCTGAGACCCCTAACAACCCCCAAATCGCCTCAAGACCCCCAGACCCTCTGGGACCCCTCAGGACCCCCAAATCCCTCAGGACCCCCCAAATCCCTCTGGGACCCTTCAGGACTCCCAAATCCCTCAGGACCCCCAAATCCCCTCAAGACCCCCCAAATTCGCTCAGGACCCCCTCAAGCCCCTCTGAGACCCCTCAGAACTCCCCCAAATCCCTCAAGACCCCGAAATCCCTCAGGACCCCCCAAATCCCCTCAAAGACCCCCAAACCCTTTTGGGACCCCTCAGGACCCCCAAATCCCCTCAAAGACCCCCAAATCCCTCAAAGATCCCCCAAACCCCTCTGAGACCCCTAACAACCCCCAAATCGCCTCAAGACCCCCCAGACCCCTCTGGGACCCCTCAGGACCCCCAAATCCCCTCAGGACCCCCCAAACCCCTCTGGGACCCTTCAGGACTCCCCAAATCCCTCAGGATCCCCAAATCCCCTCAAGACCCCCCCAAATTCGCTCAGGACCCCCTCAAACCCTTTTGGGACCTCTCAAGACCCCCAAATCCCCTCAGGACCCCCAACCCCTCTGAGACCCCTTAGGACCCCCCAAACCCTCTCTGGAACCCTTCCGGACCCCCCAAATCCCTCAGGACCCGCCGCAAATCCCCTCAGGACCCCCCAAACCTCCGGGACCCCTCAGAACCCCCAAATCCCTCAGGACCCCCCAAATCCTCTGAGACCCCTCAGGATCCCCGAAATCCCTCAAGACCCCCAAATCCCTCAGGACCCCCCAAACCCCTCTGGGACCCTTCAAGACCCCCAAATCCCCTCAAAGACCCCCAAATCCCCTCAAAGACCCCCCAAATCCCTCAAAGACCCCCCAAACCCCTCTGAGACCCCTCAGGATCTCCCAAACCCCTCTGGACCCCTCCCCCCTCACCTGCGCTGCCCCCGCCCCCCGCCGCCTTGTTGCCGCCGGCCGCGGCTTTGCTGATGCTGGCCAGCGCCTGCCGCGCCTTCTCCCACTCAGGGTTCTCGGGGGCGCGGGCGGCTCCTCCCGCGCGGGGCCGGCGGCGGCGCCGAGCGCGAACGGGGCGGCCCTGAGGGAGAAGAAGCGGGAGGAGTTAATGGCGGGGGAGATGGAAAAATGCCGGCCCAAGCACGGCGGTTGGCTCGCTCACCACTCCCGCTGGTCGCCCAGGTTGGTGGCCATGGCGGGGCGGCCCCTGAGCCCCGCTCGGGGCCGTCGGAATCGCGACAGGCGCGAGGAAAGCGAGAGGGGCCAAGATGGCGGCGGCGGCCGCGCGCTGCTTCCCTCAGGAGGCGCTTCCGGTCAGGAGCGCGGGAAACGGCTACGGCGGCCGCGAGGGGACAAAGTAACGGAAATGCGCGTGAGGTTGGGGGACGGTGGCTGCGCGTGGACAAAATAACGGAAATGCGCGTGAGGTTGGGGGGACGGTGGCTGCGCGTGGACAAAATAACGGAAATGCGCGTGAGGTTGTGGAGGACGGTGGCCGCGCGTGGACAAAGTAATGGAAATGCGTGTGAGGTGGGAGGGGGAACGGTGGCCGCGCGTGGACAAAGTAATGGAAATGCGCGTGAGGTTGGGGCAACGGTGGCCGCGAGCGGACAAAGTAACGGAAATGCGCGTGAGGTTGGGCAGGGACGGTGGCCGCGCGCGGACAAAGTAACGGAAATGCGCGTGAGGTGAGGGGGGACGGTGGCCGCGGGAGGACAAAATAACCCAAGTGCGCGAGGAAAAGGGGAATGGAGCCTGTGAGGGACAAAATAATTGAAATGCGAGAGGAACTGGAGAATGGCGGCTGTGAGCGGATAAAATAGTTGAAATGCGCGTGGGGTTGGGGGGAACGGTGGCCGCGCGAGGACAAAGTAACGGAAATGCGCGTGAGGTTGCGAGCAACGGTGGCCGCGGGAGGACAAAATAACCCAAGTGCGCGAGGAAACGGGGGAATGGAGGCTGTGAGGGGTTAAAATAATTGAAATGCGCGTGAGGTTGGGGAGGGGACGGTGGCCGCGGGAGGACAAAATAACCCAAGTGCGCGAGGAAACAGGGGAATGGCGGCTGTGAGGGGACAAAATAAGCGAAATGCGAGAGGAACTGGAGAATGGCGGCTGTGAGGGGACAAAATATCTGAAGTGCGCGTGAGGCGGGGTGGGGAACGGTGGCCGCGCGCGGACAAAGTAACGGAAATGCGCGTGAGGTTGGGGGGAACGGTGGCCGCGGGAGGACAAAATAACCGAAGTTATTTATAAACCGGTCTGAACCAGTCCCTCCCAGTATAAACCAGTTCAAACCAGTCCCTCCCAGTATAAACCAGTCCAACCAGTTCCTCTTAGTTCCTCCCAGTCCCTCCCAGTATAAACCAGTTCAAACCAGTCCCTCCCCGTATAAACCAGTTCCTTCAGTCCCTCCCAGTATAAACCAGTCCAAACCAGTCCCTCCCAGTATAAACCAGTCCGAACCAGTTCCTCCCAGTATAAACCAATACAAAACAGTATAAACCAGTTCGAACCAGTTCCTTAGTTCCTCCCTGTATAAACCAGTTGAAACCAGTTCCTCCCAGTATCAACCAGTTCAAACTACTCCAAACCAGTTCCTCCCAGTATAAACCAGTCTGAACCAGTCCCTCCCAGTATAAACCATTATAAACCAGTATAAACCAGTCCCTCCCATCACTCGCAGTCCCTCCCAGTATAAACCAGTCCAAACCAGTCTCTCCCAGTATAAACCAGTCCGAACCAGTCCCTCCCGGTATAAACCAGTCCGAACCAGTTCCTCCCAGTATAAACCAGTTCCCTTCAGTCCCTCCCAGTATAAACCAGTTCAAACCAGTATAAACCAGTCCAAAAAAGGAACCCAAGAGACTCCAGCAGGGCTCAACCACTTTATTGAGGGGTGGGAAATTTTGGGAATTTTTGGGAAAATTTTGGGAAAATTTTGGGGAAATTTTGGGGAAATTTGGGGAAAATTTTGGGATTTTTTGGGGGAATTTTGGGAAAATTTTTTGGGAAAATTTTGGGATTTTGGGGGGGAATTTTAGGGAAATTTTGGGATTTTTTGGGGGAATTTTTAGGGAAATTTTGGGGATTTTTTGAGGGAATTTTGGGAAAATTTTGGGATTTTTTGGGAGGAATTTCGGGAAAATTTTGGGATTTTTTGGGGGAATTTTAGGAAATTTTGGGATTTTTGAGGGAAATTTGGGAAAATTTTGGGATTTTTGGGGGGAATTTTTAGGGAAATTTTGGGAAATTTTAGGAATTTGGGGGGAAATTTTTGGGGAATTTTTTGGGAATTTTGGGAGAGATTTTGGGAAATTTTGGGGGAATTTTTAAGAAAATTTTAGGAAATTTTAGGAATTTTGGGGAAATTTTGGGAAATTTTTGGAGAATTTTTGGGAATTTTGGGGCAAATTTTGGGGAATTTTTGGGAATTTTGGGAAAGATTTTGGGAAATTTTGGGAATTTTGGGGAATTTTGGGGTTTCCCCAGCTCATCCCTGTGGGAGTCACAGCTGAGGGGGGAATAAAAATCCCAAAATTTTTGGGAAAAATCCCAAAAATTTGGGTGGAAAATCCCAAAATTTATTGGGGGGAGGGGCAAAAATTAGAGGAAAAAAATCCCAAAATTTGGGAAAAAATTCAAATTTTGGGGTCAAATCAAGGTCATGACCCCCAAATTTTTTGGGGAATTTTTAAGGAAATTAAATTTTTTGGGAGGCTCCAAAATTTGGGAAAAAACCCCAAAAATTTGGGGAGAAAACCCCAAAAATTTGGGGAAAAACCCCAAAAATTTGGGAAAAAACCCAAAAATTTGGGAAAAAAATCCAAAATTGGGGGAAAATTTTAAATAATTTGGGGTTAAATTAAAATTAAATAAATTAAAATTTTAAATAATTTTGGGGGATTTTGGGGGATTTTTGGGGGATTTTGGGACTTTTGGACCCCAAATTTTTGGGGGTTCCCAAATTTGGTACAGTCCAAAATAGGGGGGAAATTGAAAAATAAGAGGAAAAATTCAATTTTTTCGGATTTTTGGGGGTTTTTGGGGGATTTTGGGATTTTTCGACCCCAAATTTTTTGGGGGTTCCCAAAATTTTGGGGATTCCCAAATTTGGTACAGTCCAAAATAGGGGGGAAAATTGAAAAATAAGAGGAAAAATTCAATTTTTTCGGATTTTTTCGGGTTTTTTTGGATTTTGGGATTTTGGACCCCAAAATTTTGGGGGATTCCCAAAATTTTTGGGATTTCCAAATTTGGTACAGTCCAAAATAGGGGGAAATTGAAAAATAAGAGGAAAAATTCAATTTTTTCGGATTTTTTGGGGTTTTTTTGGATTTTGGGATTTTGGACCCAAAATTTTTGGGGGATTCCCCAAAATTTTTGGGGATTTCAAATTTGGTACAGTCCAAAATAGGGGGAAAAACTGGAAAACAGGCAGAAAAATTCAATTTTTTGGATTTTTTCGGGGTTTTTGGGATTTTGGGATTTTGGACCCCAAATTTTTTTGGGGGGTTCCCAAAATTTTGGGGTCACACGAGGGAGCCCTGGGGCTGCGGGAAGTCAGGGTTGGTGAAGCTGAACCCCTCGAACTCGGCTTGGTCCAGCCCGGCCAGAACCAACGCGTCCGGGGGTCAGAGCGGGCGGAGCCCGCGTGAAAAATTATCGAAATTTTCCCCATTCCGGCCGCACTTTTGGGGAAAAAAAGGGAAATTGGGAAAAAATGAATGGGGAATGGGGGGAAAAATGGGGAAATTTGGGGGAAAATGGGAAAAATTGGAGGAAAAAATTGTGAAAATTGGGGGAAAATTGGGGAGATTTGGGGAAAATTGGGGAAAATTGGGGAAAAATTGGGGAAAAATTGGGGAAAAATTGGGGAAATTTGGGAAAAAATTGGGGAAAATGGGGAGAAACGGGAAAAAAAATTGGGGGAAAATTGGAGGGAAATTGGGGGAAAAATGGGGAAAAATTGGAGGAAAAATTTGTAAAATTGGGGGAAATTTTGGGAAAAATTAGGGGAAATTTTGGGAAAAATTGGGGAAAATGGGGAAAAAAAACAGGAAAGAAATTTGGGGAAAATTGAGGGAAAATTGTAGAAAAATGGGGAAAAATTGGAAGAAAAATTGGGGGAAATTTTGGGGAAAAATTGGGGAAAATGGGGAAAAACGGGAAAAAAATTTGGGGGAAAATTGGGGGAAAAATGGGGAAAAAATGGAGGAAAAATTTGTAGAAATTGGGGAAATTTAAGGAAAAATTGTGGGAAAATTGGGGAAAATTTGGGGGGGAATTTTGGGAAAAAATTGGGGAAAATGGGGAAAAAACAGGAAAAAAATTTGGGGAAAATTTCGGGGAAATTGGGGAAAAAATGGGGGAAAATTGGAGGAAAAATTTGTAAAATTTGGGGAAATTTAAGGAAAAATTGGGGGAAATTTTGGGAAAAATTGGGGAAAAACCAGGCAAAATTAGGGGACAATTGGGGAAAAAATTGGGGAAAAAATTGGGAAAAAATTGGAGAAAAATTGGAAAAAATAGGGAAAAATTGCAGAACATTTGGGAAAAAAATGGGGAAAATTGGAGAAAAAATTTGTAAAAATCAGAAAAAAATTTGTAAAAATTGGAGAAAATTTGGGAAAAAAATTATAGGAAAAATGTGTAAAAATTGGGGAAATTTAAGAAAAATTTGTGGGGGAAATTGGGGAAAAATGGGGAAAAAACAGGAAAACAATTGGGGGAAAAAAGGAAAAAAATTGGGGAAAAATGGGGGGAAATTTCAGAAAATTTGGGAAAAAAATTAGGGGAAATTTAAGGAAAAATTGGGGGAAATTTTGGGAAAAAATTGGGAAAAATGGGGGAAAAAAAGGAAAAAAGTTGGGGAAAAAAAGGGGAAATTGGAGGAAAAATTGGGGAAAATTTGGGAAAAAATTGGAGGAAAAATTTGTAAAATTTGGGGAAATTTAAGGAAAAATTGGGGGAAATTTTGGGAAAAATTGGGGAAAAAATTGGAGAAAAATTGGAGAAAAATTGGGGAAAAATTGGAGAAAAATTGGGGGAAAAAGTAAAAAAATTGGGGGAAAATGGGAGGAAATTAGGAAAATTTGGGAAAAAATTAGGGGAAATTTAAGGAAAAATTGGGGAAAATTTTGGGAAAAATTGGGCAAAATGGGGAAAAAACAGGAAAAAATTAGGGGAAAATTGGGGGAAAAATTGGGAAAAAATTGGAGAAAAATTGGGGGAAAAAGGAAAAAAATTGGGGGAAATTGTGGAAAATTTGGGGAAAAAATTAGGAAAAAATTGTAAAAATCGGGAAATTTAAGGAAAAATTGGGGGAAATTTTGGGAAAAAATTGGAGAAAAAAATGGGAAAAAATTGGGGGAAAATTGGGGAAAATTGGGAAAAATGGAGGAAAAATTCGAAAAAGTTGTGGAAAATTTGGTAAAAAATAGAAAAAATTGGATAAAAATTTGTAAAAATTGGGAGAAATTTGGACAAAATTGGTTTAAAATGGGGAAAAAGTTTGAGAGAAAAAGGGGAAAAATTGGGGAAAAAATGGGGAAAAAGGTAAAAATTGGTGGAAAATTGAGGAAAAATTGGGGGGAAAATTGGGAAAAATTGGGGAAAATGAAAATAGGAAAAAAGGAGAAAAATGGGAAAAATAATAAAAAGGGAATAAAAAGAAGAAAAATTAAAGAAAGATAAAAATAAAAATCAAAATTTAAAAATTACGAAAATAGGAGGAATAAAGCAAGATTTTTTTTAAGAAAGGAAAAATAAAGTAAATTTTAAAAAAAGAAAAATAGAAGAAATGGAAAACAGGAAAAAAGAAAAAAAGAAAAACAGAAAAAAAATTCCCAAAACCCTCAAAAAAAAAAAAGAAAAGAAAAAAAAACCAAAATGGAGAAAAATCCACCCAAAATCCCCAAAATCCATCCCAAACCCCCAAATTTTCCCAAATTCCCCAAATTTCACCCAAATCCCCCGAAGTCCCAAATTTCCCCAAAAATCCCAAATTCCCCCCCAAAAATCCCAAATTCCCCCCAAAAAACCAAACGGACAAACACAGAGAGAGAGAAAATCCGGGATCAGAGGGGGGAAGATAATTGGGGAAATTTGGGGAAATTTTGGGGAAATTTTGGGAAAATTTTGGGGAAATTTTGGGGAAATTTTGGGGAAACTTTGGGGAAATTTTGGGGAAATTTTGGGGAAATTTTGGGGAAATTTTGGGGAAATTTTGGGGAAACTTTGGGATTATTTTGAGGAAATATTGGAAATATTTTAGGAAATTTTAGGAAATATTTTGGGGATAATTTGAGAAAATTTTGGGGGAATTTTGGGGAAATTTTGGGAAAAATTAGGGAATATTTTGGGAAATTTTGGGAAAAATTTGGGAAAATTTTGGTGAAATTTTGGAAATATTTTAGAAAATTTTGGGAAATATTTTGGGGATAATTTGGGAATATTTTGGGGAAATTTTGGGATATTTTAGGAAATTTTGGGGAAATATTTTGGGGAAAATTTGGGGATAATTTGGGAAAATTTGGGGATTTTTAGGGGATATTTTGTGAATATTCTGGGGAAATTTGGGAAAATTTTGGGGAAATATTAGAAATATTTTAGGAAATTTTAGGAAATATTTTGGGGATAATTTGGGAATATTTTGGGGAAAATTTGGGAAATTTTGGGGGAAATTTTGGGGGAAATTTGGGGATATTTCAGTAAATTTTGGGGAAATACTGGGGATAATTTTGGGAATATTTTGGGGGAATTTTGGGAATATTTTGGGGAAATACTGGGAAAATTTTGGTGAAATTTTGGAGATATTTTGGGGATAATTTGATAAAAATTTGGGGAAAATTTGGGAAATTTTGGGGAAAACTTTGGGGAACTTTTAGGAAAGTTTAGGAAATATTTTGGGGAAAACTTGGGAAATTTTGTGGAAAATTTTGGGGAAATTTTGTGGAAAATTTTGGGGAATTTTTGGCATTTATTGTGGATATTTTTGGGAAATTCTGGAAAATTTTGGGAATAATTTGTAGATATTTTGGGGAAAATTTGGGGAAAATTTGGGAAAAATTTGGGAAATTTTGGGGAAAATTTGGAGAAATTTTGGGAAAATTTTGGAAATATTTTTGAATATTTGGGGAATAGGTTGGGAATGTTTTGGGAAAATTTTGGGGAAAATTTCGGGGAAAATTTGGGGAAAATTTGGGAAAATTTTAGGGAAATTTTGGGAATATATTGGGGAAACACTGGGAAAATTTAGGAGAAATTTTGGAGATATTTTGGAGATATTTTGGGAAATATTTTGGGGAGACTTTGGGAAAATTTGGGGAAATTTTGAGGATAATTAGGGGAAATTTTAGAAATATTTTTGAATATTTGGGGAATATTTTGGGGACATTTTGTGAATATTTTGGGGATTTTTTGGGGAATTTTGGGGGGAATTTTGGAGGAAATTTTGGGGAATTTTTGAGAGGATTTTGGGGGATTTTGGGGGATTTTTGGGGGATTTTTGGGTGATTTTGGGGCAATTTTAACGGGATTCTTTTTGAAAATTGAGAATTTTTCGGGGATGATTTTGGGGCAATTTTGGGATGATTTTTGAGTGATTTTTGCGGTGATTTTTGGGGCGATTTTTAGGGAATTTTTGGAGGGATTTTGGGCGATTTTGGGGCAATTTTAATGGGATTTTTTTTGAAAATTCAGTATTTTTTCGGGAATGATTTAGGGATGATTTTGGGCTGATTTTGGGATTATTTTGGGGGGATTTTGGGGCCATTTTAACAGGATTTTTTGAAAATTCAGTATTTTTAGGGATGATTTAGGGGTGATTTTGGGCTGATTTTGGGGCCATTTTGGGGGATTTTCAGGGGATTTTTAGAGGAATTTTGGGGCGATTATGGGGGCGATTTTCAGGGCAATTTTAACGGGATTTTTTTGAAAACTCAGTATTTTTGGAGATGATTTTGGGCTGATTTTGGGATGATTTAGGGGTAATTTTGGGCTGATTTTGGGGCCATTTTGGGGCGATTTTGGGGCGATTTTGGGCTGATTTTGGGGCAATTTTAACAGGATTTTTTGCTAACTCAGTATTTTTTGGGGCTGATTTTGGGGTGATTTAGGGGCCATTTTGGGGGGATTTTGGGTAATTTTGGGATGATTTTGGGCGATTTTGGTAAAATTAGGTATTTTTAGGGTGATTTTGGGGCGATTTTAACGGGATTTTTTGAAAACTCAGTATTTTTGGGGATGATTTAGGGGCGATTTTGGGGCCATTTTGGGGGATTTTCAGGGAATTTTTAGAGGAATTATGGGAGATTTTGGGGTGATTTTGGGGCGATTTTAACGGGATTTTTTTTGAAAACTCAGTATTTTTTGGGATGATTTAGGGATGATTTTTGCATGATTTAGGGGTGATTTTGGGTAATTTTGGGATGATTTTCGGCATTTTTGGTAAAATCGGTATTTTAGGATGATTTTGGGGCGATTTTAACAGGATTTTTTGAAAATTCAGTATTTTTCGTGGATGATTTAGGGGCGATTTTGGGCTCATTTTGGGATGATTTAGGGATGATTTTGGGCTGATTTTGGGGCCATTTGGGGGATTTTCAGGAATTTTTAGAGAATTTTGGGAGATTTTGGGGCGATTTTGGGGCAATTTTAACAGGATTTGTTTTGAAATCTCAGTATTTTTTGGGAATGATTTAGGGATGATTTTGGGGTGATTCTGGGACGATTTTGGGATGATTCTGGGACGATTTTGGGATGATTTAGGGGTGATTTTGGGTAATTTTGGGATGACTTGGGGCGATTTTTGGTAAAATTAGGGTATTTTTAGGGTGATTTTGGGGCGATTTTAACAGGATTTTTTTTGAAAACTCAGTATTTTTGGGGATGATTTAGGGATGATTTAGGGCTGATTTTGGGGGTATTTTCAGGGAATTTTTAGAGGAATTTTGGGCGATTTTGGGGTGATTTTGGGGCAATTTTAACGGGATTTTTTTTGAAAACTCAGTATTTTTTGGGGTGGATTTTGGGCTGATTTTGGGGCCATTTTGGGGTGATTTTGTGGGATTTTGGGTAATTTTGGGATGATTTTGGGCGATTTTTGGTAAAATCGGTATTTTTAGGGTGATTTTGGGGCGATTTTAACAGGATTTTTTGAAAGTTCAGTATTTTTCGGGGATGATTTAGGGGCGATTTTGGGCTGATTTTGGGGTGATTTAGGGATGATTTTGGGCTGATTTTGGGGCCATTTTGGGGGGATTTTCAGGGAATTTTTAGAGGAATTATGGGCGATTTTGGGGTGATTTTGGGGCAATTTTAACAGGATTTTTTTTGATAACTCAGTATTTTTTGGGAATGATTTTGGGCTGATTTTGGGGTGATTCTGGGACGATTTTGGGGTGATTTTGGGGTGATTTAGAGATGATTTAGGGGCGATTTTGGGACGATTTTGGGACGATTTTGGGATGATTTTGGGGTGATTTAGGGATGATTTAGGGGTGATTTTGGGTAATTTTGGGATGATTTGGAGCGATTTTTGGTAAAATTAGGGTATTTTTGGGGTGATTTTGGGGAGCGATTTTAACGGGATTTTTTGAAAACTCAGTATTTTTGGGGCTGATTTTGGGCTGATTTTGGGCTGATTTAGGGGTAATTTTGGGCTGATTTTGGGGCCATTTGGGGTGATTTTGGGAGATTTTCACCAAATTTTAGAGGAATTTTGGGAGATTTTGGGGCATTTTGAGAGCAATTTTAACAGGATTTTTTGAAAACTCAGTATTTTTGGGGCTGATTTTGGGCTGATTTTGGGGTGATTTAGGATGATTTTGGGTAATTTTGGGATGATTTTGGGCGATTTTTGGTAAAATTAGGGGTATTTTAGGGTGATTTTGGCGCGATTTTAACAGGATTTTTTTGAAAATTCAGTATTTTTGGGGGATGATTTAGGGATGATTTAGGGGTGATTTAGGGCTGATTTTGGGGCCATTTTGGGGGATTTTCAGGAATTTTAGAGGAATTTTGGGAGATTTTGGGGCGATTTTGGGGCAATTTTAACAGGATTTTTTTTGAAAACTCAGTATTTTTGGGGCTGATTTTGGGCTGATTTTGGGGTGATTCTGGGACGATTTTGGGCTGATTTAGGGGTAATTTTGGGATGATTTTGGGGTGATTTAGGGATGATTAGGGGTGATTTGGGGCTGATTTTGGGGATGATTTTGGGGTGATTCTGGGACGATTTTGGAATGATTCTGGGACGATTTTGGGATGATTTTGGGATGATTTTGGGCGATTTTGGCAAAATTAGGGTATTTTTAGGGTGATTTTGGGGCGATTTTAACAGGATTTTTTTGATAACTCAGTATTTTTCGGGGATGATTTAGGGATGATTTAGGGGGATTTTGGGGCCATTTTGGGGGATTTTCAGGAATTTTTAGAGGAATTGTGGGGCGATTTTGGGGCGATTTTGGGGCGATTTTAACAGGATTTTTTTTTAAAACTCAGTATTTTTTGGAGATGATTTTGGGCTGATTTAGGGGTGATTTAGGGCTGATTTTGGGGGGATTTTCAGGGAATTTTTAGAGGAATTTTGGGGTGATTTTGGGGCGATTTTAACGGGATTTTTTTTGAAAACTCAGTATTTTTTGGGGCTGATTTTGGGCTGATTCTGGGATGATTTTGGGATGATTTTGGGGCGATTTTGGGGCACTCACCGGGCGGGGGTGAAGGGCGGCGGCACCTCCAGCCGCTCCAGCCGCTCCCAGTCCGTGCGGCGGAAGAAGGATGACCCCGAACCTCCTGCTCCCCCGGGCCGGCCCCCAGCCTCTTCCCAGGATGCTTGGTCAGGAACTGCAGAGCCAAAATTCCCAAATGTCCCCAAATTCCCGAGAAAAACAAAAAAAACCCCGAGAAAATCGGGGCAGGAACGGGGAAAATAGAAAGAAAAATTATTTGGGAAAATTCGGTTCAAAAATGGTTTTGGGACCACGAAATTCCTGTGAAATTCCAATGGAATTTCTGGAATATTCCTGGAAAATTTCATGGAATTCCTAAAATTTCTGGAAAAACAAAAAAAACCCCGAGAAAATCGGGGCAGGAACGGGGAAAATATGAGAAAAAATTATTTGGGAAAAGGGAAAATTTGGGAAAAAATTTGGGAAAAAATTTGGGAAAAAATTGGGAAAAAAAATCAGGGAAAAAATCAGGGAAAAAATCAGGAAAAAATGGGGGGAAATCAGGAAAATTTGGGAAAAATTGGAGGGAAAAAGGGAAAAAAATCAGGACAATTTTGGGGAAAATATCAGGAAAAACTGGGAAACATCAGGAAAAATTGGGAAAAAAATCAGGAAAAAAAATAAGAAAAAATGGCAAAAAAAAGAGAAATATTTGAGAAAAATCAGGGAAAAAATTGGGAAAAATCAGGAAAAATTTGGGAGAAATTGGGAAAAATCAGGAGAAAAATCAGGAGAAAAATCAGGGAAAAAATCAGGAAAAAAATCAGGGGAAAATGAAGGAAAAATCAGGAAAAAAATTAAGAAAAAATGGCAAAAAAATAAGAAATATTTGAGAAAAATCAGGGAAAAAATTGGGAAAAATCAGGAAAAATTTGGGAAAAAATCGGGAAAAATCAGGAGAAAAATCAGGGAAAAATCAGGGGAAAAATCAGAAAAAATTGGGGAAAAAATCAGGGGAAAATCAGGAAAAAATTGAAAAAATCAGGAAATAAAATCAGGGAAAAATGGGAAAATTTGGGGAAAAAAATCAAAGAAAAATCAGGAAAAAAATTGGGAAAATTGGGGAAAAAAGGGAAATAAATGGGAAAGAAATGGAAAAAATTTGGGATTTTTGGGAATTTGGGGATTTTTGGGAATGGGGGATTTTTGGGAATTTGGGGATTTTTGGGAATTTGTATTTTTGGGAATTTGGGGTTTTTGGGAATTTGGGGATTTTTGGGAATTGTGGATTTTTGAGAATTGGGGATTTTTAAGAATTGGGGATTTTTGGGAATTTGGGGATTTTTGGGAATTTGGGGATTTTTGGAAATTGGAGATTTTTTGGGAATGGGGATTTTGGGAATTGGAGATTTTTGGGAATTTGGGATTTTTGGGAATTTGGGGATTTTGGGAATTGTGGATTTTTGGGAATTTGGAGATATTTGGGAATGGGGATTTTTGGGAATTTGAGGATTTTTGGGAACTTGGGGATTTTTGAGAATTTGGGGATTTTTGGAAATTGGAGATTTTTTGGGAATGGGGATTTTTGAGAATTTGGGGATTTTTGGAAATTAGAGATTTTTTGGGAATGGGCGATTTTTGGGAATTTGGGAATTTTGGGAATTGGGGATTTTTGGGAATTTGGGAATTTTTGAGAATTTGGGGATTTTTGGAAATTGGAGATATTTGGGAATGGGGGATTTTTGGGAATTGGAGATATTTGGGAATGGGGGATTTTTGGGAATTTGTATTTTTGGAAATAGGAATTTTTGGGAATTTGGGAATTTTGGGAATCTCACCCCCTTGCAGATGGCCACGGCCTCCCGGGACAGGGATTTGGGATAAGTCACCGTCTGCTCCAGGATGGACTGGAACAGCTCGTCCTCGTCCTCGCCGTCAAACGGGGGCTGCAGGTGCCAAAACAGTCCCAAAATATCCCAAAATTATCCCAAAAATACCCCAAAATATCCCCGAAAACATCCCAAAATATCCCTGAAAATATCCCAAAATTATCCCAAAATATCCCAAAATATCCGGAAAATATCCCAAAATATTCCCAAAATTATCCCAAAAATCTCCCAAAATATTCCCAGAATTTTACCAAAATACTCCCAAAATATTCCTGAAAATATTCCTGAAAATATCCCAAAATACTCCCAAAATATCCCAAAATATTCCCAAAACTATCCCAAAATACTCCCAAAAATATCCCAAAATATTCCTGAAAATATCCCAAAATCCTCCCAATATTATCCCAAAATTTTCCCAAAAATATCCCAAAATATCCGGAAAATATCCCAAAATATTCCCAAAATATTCCCAAAATATTCCTGAAAATATCCCAAATATTCCTGAAAATATCCCAAAATATTCCTGAAATTATCCCAAAATTATCCCTAAATATTCTCAGTTATCCCAAAATATCCCCAAAATATTCCCAAAATTATCCAAAAAAATTCCCAAAATATTCCCAGAATTTTACCAAAATACTCCCAAAATATTCCCGAAATATCCCTGAAAATATTCCTGAAAATATCCCAAAATTATCCCAAATATTCCCAAAATGTTCCCCAAAATTATCCCAAAATTATCTCAAAATTATCCCAAAATATCCCAAAATAACCCAAAATATTCCCAAAATTATCCCAAAATTATCCCAAAATATTCCCAAAATTATCCCAAAATTATCCCAAAATATCCCAAAATTATCCCAAAATATTCCCAAAATTATCCCAAAATTATCCCAACATTATCTCAAAATATTCCCAAAAATATCCTCCCAAAAAAATCCCAAAAAATCCAAAAAATATACCAAAATAATCTCAAAATATTCCAAATATTTCCCTAAAATATCCCAAAAATCCCTAAAAATTCGCCCAAAATCACCCCAAAAAATCCCAAAAAATTCCCAAAAAATTCCCAAAATTCCCAAATTTCCCCCAAAATTCCCAAATTTCCCCAAAATTCCCGAATTTTCCCCAAAATTCCCGAATTTCCTCACCTGCCCCGCCAGCATCTCGTAGAGCAGGACGCCGAAACTCCACCAGTCCACGGATTTCCCATAGGGTTGATAAGCGATAATCTGGGAATTTTGGGATACCAAATTATCCCAAAATTCCTCAAAACCCCCAAAATTCCCAAAATTTGGGAATTCCCAAAAAAAATCCCGGAAAAAAAGGTGAAAAAATGGAATTTTTGGGGTTTTTTTGCGGATTTTTGGGGGTTTTTCTCCAGGAATTAAGGAGTTAAAATTCCCCAAAAATTCCCCAAAATTCCCAAAAAATTCCAAAAAAAATCCCAAAATTCCCAAATATCCCAAAATTTGGGAATTGTTTAAAAAATCCCGGAAAAAAAGGTGAAAAAATGCAATTTTTGGGGTTTTTTTGCTGATTTTTGGGGTTTTTTTCTCGGATTTAAGGGGTTAAAATTCCCCAAAAATTCCCCAAAAATTCTCCAAAAATTCCAAAAAAATTCCAAAAAAATTCCCCAAATCCCCAAAATTCCCAAAATTTGAGAATTCCCCAAAAAAATTCCGGAAAAAAGGTGAAAAATTGAATTTTTGGGGTTTTTTTTCTCATTTTTGGGGTTTTTTCTCCAGGATTTAAGGGGTTAAAATTCCCAATTTTTCAAAAATTTTGAGGCTTTTTTTCCCAAGATTTTTTTTTTTTCCCACTGGAATTTTTTTAATTTTGGGAATTTTTGGAAATTCCCAAATCCTGGATCTCTCAAAATTCCCAAAAAATCCCCCCAAAAATTCCCAAAAATCCCCCAAAAAATCAACAGAAAAATCCCAAAAAATTTAATTTTTTCCCATTTTTTTCCCATTTTTTCCCCAAATTTTGTGATTTTGGGTTTTCCCACTTTGGCATTTTTGGGATTTTGGGAATTTTGGAAATTTTTGGAAATTCCCTAATCCTGGATCTCTCAAAATTCCCAAAAAATTCCCCCAAAAAATTCCAAAAAATCCACAAAAAATCCCAAAAATTCCCCAAAAAATCCAAATTTTTCCCATTTTTTTCCCATTTTTTCCCCAAATTTTGTGATTTTGGGTTTTCCCATTTTGGGAATTTGGGAATTTTGGGGATTTTTGGGAATTTTTGGGAATTCTGGCACCTCTGGGGCGATGTAATCGGGGGTTCCACAGAAAGTCCTGGTCGTGTTTCCTGGGAAAATGTTCTCCTTGCACATCCCAAAATCCGTGATTTTCACGTGGCCTTGGGCATCCAGCATCACATTGTCCAGCTTCAGATCCCTGGAAAAAAAATTGGGAATTTTTGGGAAATTTGGGAATTTTTTGGGAATTTTTTGGGATTTTTTTGGCAATTTTTTGGGATTTTTTGGGATTTTTATCTGATTTTTTTCGAATTTTTGATGATTTTTTTGCGGATTTTTTTCAGGGATTTTTGCAGCATCACATTGTCCAGCTTCAGATCCCTGGATAAAAAATTTGGGAATTTTGGGAAATTTTTGGGAATTTTTTGGGATTTTTTGGGAATTTTTTTGGATTTTTTGGGGGATTTTTTTGTATTTTTTTGGAATTTTTGATGATTTTTTTGGGATTTTTTGGGATTTTTTGAGGATTTTTTTCAGGGATTTTTGCAGCATCACATTGTCCAGCTTCAGATCCCTGGAAAAAAATTTGGGAATTTTGGGAATTTTTTGGGAATTTTGGGGGGATTTTTTGGGAATTTTTTGGGAATTTTTTTGGATTTTTTGGGATTTTTTTTCTGATTTTTTTGGAATTTTTGATGATTATTTTGCGGATTTTTTCCAGGGATTTTTGCAGCATCACGTTGTCCAGCTTCAGATCCCTGGAAAAAATTTGGGAATTTGGGAATTTTGGGAAATTTGGGAATTTTTTGGATTTTTGGGAATTTTTTGGGGATTTTTTCTGATTTTTTTGGAATTTTTGATGATTTTTTTGCGGATTTCTTTTCAGGGATTTTTGCAGCATCACATTGTCCAGCTTCAGATCCCTGGAAAAAAAGTTTGGGAATTTTGGGAATTTTTTGGGAATTTTTTGGGATTTTTTTGGGCATTTTTTGGGGATTTTTTGGGATTTTTTTCTGATTTTTTTGGAATTTTTGATGATTTTTTGCGGATTTTTTCCAGGGATTTTTGCAGCATCACATTGTCCAGCTTCAGATCCCTGGAAAAAATTTGGGAATTTTGGGAATTTTTGGGAATTTTTGGGATTTTTGGGCATTTTCTGGGGATTTTTTGGGATTTTTGGGAATTTTTTCTGATTTTTTTGGATTTTTTGATGATTTTTTTGCGGATTTTTTTTCAGGGATTTTTGCAGCATCACATTGTCCAGCTTCAGATCCCTGGAAAAAAATTTGGGAATTTTGGGAATTTTTTGGGAATTTTTTGGGAATTTTTTAGGATTTTTTCCGGATTTTTTAGGGATTTTTTTCAGGGTTTTTGCAGCATCACATTGTCCAGCTTCAGATCCCTGAAAAAAAAAATTGGGAATTTTTTGGAAATTTTTGGGATTTTTGGGGGATTTTTTGGGAATTTTTGGCAATTTTTTGGGAATTTTTTGGGTATTTTTAGGATTTTTTTGGAATTTTTGATGATTTTTTGGGATTTTTTGGGGATTTTTTCTGTGATTTTTGCAGCATCACATTGTCCAGCTTCAGATCCCTGGGAAAAAAATTCGAAATTTTGGGAAATTTTTGGGAAATTTTTGGGAAATTTTTGGGCATTTTTTGGGCATTTTTTGGGGATTTTTTGGGAATTTTTGGGGGATTTTTTGGGATTTTTTCTGATTTTTTGCTGATTTTTTCGGGATTTTTTGGGGGATTTTTTCCAAGGATTTTTGCAGTATCACATTGTCCAGCTTCAGATCCCTGGAAAAAAATTTGGGAATTTTGGGAAATTTTTGGGAATTATTTGGGCATTTTTTGGGAATTTTTTGGGATTTTTTTCTTATTTTTTTGGAATTTTTGATGATTTTTTGGGGGATTTTTCCCAGGGATTTTTGCAGCATCACATTGTCCAGCCTCAGATCCCTGGAAAAAAAATTTGGGAATTTTGGGAAATTTTTGGGATTTTTTTGGGATTTTTTGGGGATTTTTTTGTATTTTTTTGGAACTTTTGATGATTTTTTTGGGATTTTTTGCGATTTTTTGAGGATTTTTTTCAGGGATTTTTGCAGCATCACATTGTCCAGCTTCAGATCCCTGGAAAAAAAATTTGGGAATTTTGGGAATTTTTTGGGGATTTTTTGGGGATTTTTTGGGGATTTTTTGGGAATTTTTGGGGGATTTTTTGGGATTTTTTCTGATTTTTTGCTGATTTTTTCGGGATTTTTTGGGGGATTTTTTTCTGATTTTTTTGGAATTTTTGATGATTTTGGGGGGATTTTTAGGTATTTTTTCTGATTTTCTGAATTTTTGAAGGGTTTTAAAGGGCTTAAAAATTTTGGGAATGGTAGAAATTTCTGGAAATGTTTGGAAATTTTTTGGAAATTTTTGGGGAATTTTGTGAGGATTTTTTGGGAATTTTTGGGCATTTTTTGGGAATTTTTTTATTTTTGGGAATTTTTGATGATTTTTTTTATTTTTGGGAATTTTTTTCAGGGATTTTTGCAGCATCACATTGTCCAGCTTAAGATCCCTGGAAAAAAAATTTGGGAATTTTGGGAATTTTTTTGGGAATTTTTTGGGAATTTTTTGGGCATTTTTTGGGAATTTTTTGGGAATTTTTTGGGAATTTTTTGGGAATTTTTGATGATTTTTTGGGATTTTTTGGGATTTTTTCAGGGATTTTGCAGCATCACATTGTCCAGCTTCAGATTCCTAGAAAAAAAAATTGGGAATTTTATGAATTTTTGGGAATTTTGGGGAATTTTTTGAGAATTTTTTGGGCATTTTTGGGCTTTTTTTGGGAATTTTTTGGAATTTTTTGGGATTTTTTTGGGATTTTTTTCTGATTTTTTTCTGATTTTTTTCGAATTTTTGCCATTTTTTTGTGGATTTTTTTTACAGTTTTTTTTTCTGATTTTATGGAATTTTTGGGGTTGGTTTCAGATTTTTTGGAATTCTGGGATTTTGGGAATTTTTGGGGATTTTTTTATTTTATTTTTTGGAATTTTTGGGAAATTTTGGGGATTTTTGGGGGATTTTTTGGGATTTTTTTTCTAATTTTTTATCTTTTTTTGGGGGAATTTTTCTGGGAATTTTTCTGGAATTTTTGGTCAATTTGGGGCAGAATTTTTTGGGCATTTTTTTGAAATTTTGAAATTTTGGGAAATTTTGGGAATTTTGGGAATTTTTGGGAATTCTGAGAATTATGGGGGGAATTTTGGGATCTTGAGCTGAAATTTTGAGGCGATTTTGGGCAAATTTTGGCGAATTTTGGAGGAATTTTGGAGGAATTTTGGCCAAGTTGGGGTAGAATTTTTTGGGCATTTTTTTTGAATTTTTGGAATTTTGGAAAATTTTGGGAATTTTGGGAATTTTTGGGAATTCTCAGAATTTTTGGGGGAATTTTGGGAACTTGAGGTGAAATTTTGGAGCAATTTTGGGCAAATTTGGGCAAATTTTTCTGAGATTTTGGTCAATTTGGGGCAGATTTTTTAGGAATTTTTTTTTATTTTTGGGAATTTTGGAAAATTTTGGGAATTTTGGGAATTTTTGGGAATTCTGTGAATTTTGGAGGGAATTTTGGGATCTTGATCTGAAATTTTGGGGCGATTTTGGGAAATTTGGGGGAATTTTTCTGGGATTTTCATCAATTTGGGGCAGAATTTTTTTGGAATTTTAGGAAATTTTGGAAAATTTTGGGAATTTTGGGAATTTTGGGGAATTTTGGGAATTTTTGGGGGAATTTTGGGATCTTGAGCTGAAATTTTGGGGAGATTTTGGGCAAATTTTGGCGAATTTTGGAGGAATTTTGGTCAATTTGGGGCAGAATTTTTTGGGAATTTTTTTGTAATTTTGTGAATTTTGGAAAATTTTGGGAATTTTGGAAATTCTGTGAACTTTTGGGGGAATTTTGGGATCTTGATCTGAAATTTTGGGGAGATTTTGGGCAAATTTGGGCGAATTTTGGAGGAATTTTGGTGAATTTGGGGCAGAATTTTCTGGGCATTTTTTTGAAATTTTTGGAATTTTCGAAAATTTTGGGAATTTTAGGAATTTTTGGGAATTCTGTGAATTTTTATGCGAATTTTGGGAACTTGAGGTGAAATTTTGGGGCAATTTTGGGCAAATTTGGGCGAATTTTTCTGGGATTTTCATCAATTTGGGGCAGAATTTTTTGGGCATTTTTTTTGAAATTTGTGGATTTTGGGAAATTTTGGGAAATTTTTGGAAATTTTGGGAATTTTTGGCTCTCACCTGTAGATGATCCCCTGGTTGTGCAGGAAGAAGAGACCGATGGCGATTTCGGCAGCGTAAAATCTGGGGAAAAATGGGAAAAATCAGGAAAAATTTGGGAAAAATTTGGGAAAATTTGGGATTTTGGGAGATTTTTGGGCAATTCTCGAAAATTTTGGGCAAAATCACCCAAAAATTTGGGTTTGGGGAGGGGAAATTGTGGAAATTTTGGGGGTTTTTTTGGGATTTTCAGGTGGAATTTTGGGGGAATTTTGGAGAATTTTTAAAGAATTTTTGGGAATTTTGGGACAATTTTGGGAATTTTGGGGGAAATTTTGGGAATTTTGGGGATTTTTGCAGTAATTTTTTAGGATTTTGGGGAAATTTTGGGGAAATTTTGGGGAATTTTGGGAGAAATTTGGGAATTTAGAGGGAATTTTTGGGGATTTTGGGGAATTTTGAGGAATTTTGGGGGATTTTTGGGGAATTTTGAGGAATTTTTGGGAATTTTTGGGAATTTTTGGGAATTTTGGGGAATTTTTGGGAATTTTTTGGAAGAATTTTTGGGAATTTTGGGATATTTTGTCGGTTTTTTGGGGATTTTTTGGGAATTTTCTACTTCTGATCATTCCAAGAAATTCCTGGAAATTTTTGGGGAATATTTTGGGAATTTTTTGGGAAATTTTTGGTGCTTAATCTGAGAATTTCGGGATTTTGGGGCAAATTTTAAGCCGATTTTTGGGGAATTTTGGGATATTTTGACGGATTTTTGGGGATATTTTGGGAATTTTCCACTTCTGATCATTCAAAAAAATTCCTGGAATTTTTTGGGGAATTTTTTGGGAATATTTTGGGGATAAATCCGAGAATTTCGGGATTTTGTGTGAATTTTGGGGGAATTTTTTGGGAATTTTTAGGGAATTTTTTGGGAATTTTGGGATATTTTGCTCAATTTTTTCGGGGATATTTTAGGAATTTTCCACTTCTGATCATTCCAACGAATTCCTGGAATTTTTTTGGAATATTTTAGGAATGTTTTGGGGAGAAATCTGAGAATTTTGGTATTTTTTGGGAATTTTGTGTGAATTTTGTGAGAATTTTTTGGGAATTTTTATGGAATTTTTTGGGAATTTTGGGATATTTTGCTCAATTTTTTCAGAGAATTTTTGGGAATTTTCCACTTCCGATCATTCAAAAAAATTCCTGGAATTTTTTGGGAATTTTTTGGGAATATTTTGGGGAAAAATCCGAGAATTTCGGGATTTTGAGGCAAATTTTGAGCCGATTTTTCGGGAATTTTGCGATATTTTTATGGAATTTTGGGATATTTTGCTCAAATTTTTCGGGGATTTTTAGGGAATTTTCCACTTCTGATCATTCAAAAAAATTCCTGGATTTTTTTGGGAATTCTTTGGGAATTCTTTGGGAATATTTTGGGGAAAAATCCAAGAATTTCGGGATTTTGAGGCAAATTTTGTGCCGATTTTTCGGGAATTTTGGGATATTTTTATGGAATTTTGGGATATTTTGCTCAATTTTTTCGGGGATTTTTTGGGAATTTTCCACTTCTGATCATTCCAAGGAATCCCTGAAATTTTTTGGGAATTTTTTTGGGGAGAATTTGGGGAATTTTGGGATTTTGGGGCAGATTTTTTGGGAATGTTTTGGGAATTTTTATGGAATTTTGGGATATTTTGATGGATTTTTTGGGATTTTTTTGGGAATTTTCCACTTTTGATCATTCCAAGGAATTCCTGGAATGTTTTGGGGAATATTTTGGGAATTTTTGGTGCTTAATCCGAGAATTTCGGGATTTTGAGGCAAATTTTGAGCCGATTTTTCAGGAATTTTGGGATATTTTTATGGAATTTTGGGATATTTTGCTCAATTTTTTCGGGGATTTTTTGGGAATTTTCCACTTTTGATCATTCCAAGGAATTCCTGGAATTTTTTGGGGAATTTTTGGGAATATTTTGGGGATAAATCCGAGAATTTCGGGATTTTGTGTGAATTTTGGGGGAATTTTTTGGAATTTTTAGGGAATTTTTTGGGAATTTTGGGATATTTTACTCAATTTTTTCGGGGATATTTTAGGAATTTTCCACTTCTGATCATTCCAAGGAATTCCTGGAATTTTTTTGGAATATTTTAGGAATGTTTTGGGGAGAAATCCAAGAATTTTGGTATTTTTTGGGAATTTTGTGTGAATTTTGTGAGAATTTTTTGGGAATTTTTATGGAATTTTTTGGGAATTTTGGGATATTTTGCTCAATTTTTTCAGAGAATTTTTGGGAATTTTCCACTTCCGATCATTCAAAAAAATTCCTGGAATTTTTTGGGAATTTTTTGGGAATATTTTGGGGAAAAATCCGAGAATTTCGGGATTTTGAGACAAATTTTGAGCCGATTTTTCGGGAATTTTGGGATATTTTTATGGAATTTTGGGATATTTTTATGGAATTTTGGGATATTTTCCTCAAAATTTTCAGGGATTTTTTGGGAATTTTCCACTTCTGATCATTCCAAGGAATTCCTGGAATTTTTTAGGAATTTTTGGGGAGAATTTGGGGAATTTGGGGATTTGGGGGCAAATTTTGTTTTGAATTTTTGGGGAATTTTAATGGAATTTTGGGATATTTTGCTCAAATTTTTGGGGGATTTTTGGGGAATTTTCCACTTCTGATCATTCCAAGGAATCCCCTGGAATTTTTGGGGGGAATTTTTTGGGAATTTTTGGGAATTTTCTGGGGCTTAATCCGAGAATTTCGGGATTTTGGGGAAAATTTTGTGCCGATTTTTCGGGAATTTTGGGATATTTTTATGGAATTTTGGGATATTTTGCTCAATTTTTTCGGGGATTTTTGGGAATTTTCCACTTCTGATCATTCCAAGGAATTCCTGGAATTTTTTTAGGAATTTTTTTGGGGAGAATTTGGGGAATTTGGGGATTTGGGGGCAAATTTTGTTTGAATTTTTGGGGAATTTTAATGGAATTTTGGGATATTTTGCTCAAAGTTTTAGGGGATTTTTTGGGAATTTTCCACTTCTGATCATTCCAAAAAATTCCTGGAAATTTTTGGGGAATTTTTTGGGAATCTTTGGGGAATTTTTTGGGAATATTTTGGGGAAAAATCCCAGAATTTCGGGATTTTGAGGCAAATTTTGAGCCGATTTTTCGGGAATTTTGGGATATTTTTATGGAATTTTGGGATATTTTTATGGAATTTTGGGATATTTTCCTCAAAATTTTCAGGGATTTTTTGGGAATTTTCCACTTCTGATCATTCCAAGGAATTCCTGGAATTTTTTTGGGGAATTTTTTTGGGGAGAATTTGGGGAATTTTGGGAATTCACTCACGCCGCGTGCGGCTCCTTGAACTTGCCGACCTGCTGGATGTGGTACATGAGATCCCCCCCGGTGACGTATTCCATCACGAAGTACAGCCGGTCCTGCCGCCCAGTTCGCACCAGTTTGCACCAGTTCAATCCCAGTTCACTCCCAGTTCAATCCCAGTTCGTCCCAGTGCCCCAAAATCCCCAAATTCCACGAAATTCCCCAAAAATTCCAGCCCCCAACGAAGATTCCGGCACCAAAAGAGCCAGAAATGGAGAAATTCAGCCCCAGTTTGGACCAGTTCATCCCAGTTTGCACCAGTTCACTCCCAGTTCACTCCCAGTTCACTCCCAGTTCATCCCAGTGCCCCCAAATCCCATTCCCAGTCCCTCCCAGTCCATCCCAGTCCCCCCCCAATTTCCTCCCAGTCCATCCCAGTGCTTCTCCTGCTCCCCCTGGTGGCGGCTTTGGGAACTGCAGCGTCCTCCCAGTTCACTCCCAGTTTATCCCAGTCCCTCCCAGTTTATCCCAGTGCCTCCCAGTTTATCCCAGTCCCTCTCAGTCCCTCCCAGTCCATCCCAATTTCCTCCCAGTCCATCCCAGTGCTTCTCCTTCTCCCCCTGGTGGCGGCTTTGGGAACTGCAGCGTCCTCCCAGTTCACTCCCAGTTTATCCCAGTCCCTCCCAGTTCACTCCCAGTTTATCCCAGTGCCTTCCAGTTTATCCCAGTCCCTCCCAGTCCATCCCAGTTCATCCCAGTCCATTCCAGTCCCTCCCAATTTCCTCCCAGTCCATCCCAGTGCTTCTCCTGCTCCCCCTGGTGGCGGCTTTGGGAACTGCAGCGTCCTCCCAGTTCATCCCAGTCCATCCCAGTGCCCCCAAATCCCATTCCCAGTTTATCCCAGTTTATCCCAGTGGCTCACGGGTGTCTGGAAGGTGGAGTGCAGGTGTGTCAGGAAGTGGGGGCGGGGCCCCAGGGCCAGCACCCTCCTCTCCACCAGTGCTCCCAGTTCATCCCAGTCCATCCCAGTGCCCCCAAATTCCGTTCCCAGTGCCTCCCAGTTTATCCCAGTTTATCCCAGTCCCTCCCAGTCCATCCCAGTCCCTCCCAGTCCCTCCCAGTTTCCTCCCAGTCCTTTCCAGTGCTTCTCCTGCTCCCCCCTGGTAGCGGCTTTGGGAACTGCAGCGTCCTCCCAGTTCACTCCCAGTTTCTCCCAGTCCCTTCCAGTTTACTCCCAGTTTATCCCAGTGCCTCCCAGTTTATCCCAGTCTCCCCCAGTTCATTCCCAGTGCCTCCCAGTCCCTCCCAGTTCACTCCCAGTCCCTCCCAGTTCATCCCAATCCCCTCCCAATCCCATCCCAGTCCCTCCCAGTGCCTCCAATTCCCATCCCAGTTCATCCCAGTTCATCCCAGTCCCTCCCAGTTCATTCCCAGTCCCTCCCAGTCCATCCCAGTCCCTCCCAGTCCCTCCCAATTTCCTCCCAGTCCATCCCAGTGCTTCTCCTGCTCCCCCTGGTGGCAGCTTTGGGAACTGCAGCGTCCTCCCAGTTCATCCCAGTTCATCCCAGTGCCCCCAAATCCCATTCCCAGTTTATCCCAGTCCCTCCCAGTTCACTCCCAGTTTATCCCAGTGCCTTCCAGTTTATCCCAGTCCCTCCCAGTCCATCCCAGTTCATCCCAGTCCATTCCAGTCCCTCCCAATTTCCTCCCAGTCCATCCCAGTGCTTCTCCTGCTCCCCCTGGTGGCGGCTTTGGGAACTGCAGCGTCCTCCCAGTTCACTCCCAGTTTATCCCAGTCCCTCTCAGTTCACTCCCAGTTTATCCCAGTGCCTTCCAGTTTATCCCAGTCCCTCTCAGTCCCTCCTAGTCCCTCCCAGTCCATCCCAGTCCATCCCAATTTCCTCCCAGTCCATCCCAGTGCTTCTCCTTCTCCCCCTGGTGGCGGCTTTGGGAACTGCAGCGTCCTCCCAGTTCACTCCCAGTTTATCCCAGTCCCTCCCAGTTCACTCCCAGTTTATCCCAGTGCCTTCCAGTTTATCCCAGTCCCTCCCAGTCCATCCCAGTTCATCCCAGTCCATTCCAGTCCCTCCCAATTTCCTCCCAGTCCATCCCAGTTCTTCTCCTGCTCCCCCTGGTGGCGGCTTTGGGAACTGCAGCGTCCTCCCAGGTTATCCCAGTTCATCCCAGTGCCCCCAAATCCCATTCCCAGTTTACCCCAGTCCATCCCAGTGCCCCCAAATCCCATTCCCAGTTTATCCCAGTCCATCCCAGTGGCTCACGGGTGTCTGGAAGGTGGAGTGCAGGTGTGTCAGGAAGTGGGGGCGGGGCCCCAGGGCCAGCACCCTCCTCTCCACCAGGGTGGAGGCGGCGTCGTCGTCCTGCACCACCACGTCCTTCTTCAGGATCTTGATGGCAAAGAGCTCGGCCGAGCCCCTCCTCTCGGCCAGCATCACCTGCGGCATCCCAGAATAGTCCACAAGAATTGGGGGAATTTTTGGGAATTTTTTAAGAATTTTTCCCAATTTTTTTCGAATTATTTCTGATTTTTTTTTCGACTTTTTTCCGATTTTTTTCCCGATTTTTTTCGATTTTTTTCTGATTTTTTTTCGATTTTTTCCTATTTTTTTCCCGATTTTTTCGATTTTTTCTGATTCTTTTCCCATTTTTTCCCAATTTTTTTATTTTTCCCATTTTTTCGGATTTTTTCGATTTTTTTCGATTTTTTCTGATTTTTTTCCCATTTTTTTCCCGATTTTTTTCGAAATTTTTCTGATTTTTTTCCCATTTTTTCCCAATTTTTTTGGATTTTTTACTATTTTTTTTCTGATTTTTTTCGATTCTTTTCTATTTTTTCTGATTTTTTTCGATTTTTTTTTCGATTTTTTTCGATTTTTTTTCTGATTTTTTTCTGATTTTTTCCGATTTTTTTCTGACTTTTTTCTGATTTTTTCTGATTTTTACGATTTATTTTCTGATTTTTTCGATTTTTCCTGATTTTTTCTGATTTTTTTCTGATTTTTCCGTGGTTTTTTCGATTTTTTCCCGATTTTTTCTGATTTTTTCTTATTTTTTTCTGATTTTTTTCTGATTTTTTCCGATTTTTTTTCCGATTTTTTCCGATTTTTTTCGATTTTTTCGGTTTTTTCGATTTTTCTGACTTTTTTCTGATTTTTTTCGATTTTTTCTGATTTCTTTTCCGATTTTTTTCCGATTTTTTCTGATTTTTTTTCGATTTTTTTCTGACTTTTTTCTAATTTTTTTTCTATTTTTTCTGATTTTTTTCCGATTTTTTTCTGGTTTTTTTCTGATTTTTTCTGACTTTTTTTCTAATTTTTTTCGATTTTCTTTCTGATTTTTTTCGATTTTCTTTCAATTTTTTTTCTGATTTTTTTTTCGATTTTTTTCTGATTTTTTTAGCATTTTTTCCCCAATTTTTTCCCATTTTTCCTCATTTTTCAGGCAGTTTTGGAAATCTCTTCAGGTCTCATCATAATCCTGAATGCCTTGGGAGTGTCCAGGAATTTTTGGGGAATTTTTTGGAATTTTTTGATAATTTTTTGGAATTTTTTGGGAATTTTTATGGAATTCTTTTGGAATTTTTTTGGAATTTTTTAGGGAATTTTTATGGAATTTTTTTGGAATTTTTTTGGAATTTTTTGAGAATTTTTATGGAATTTTTTTGGGAATTTTTATGAAATATTTTGGGAAATTTTTCAAATTTTTTTACTATTTTTTTTTCGAATTTTTCTGATCTTTTATTTTGAATTTTTTTTTTTCTTTTCCAAATTTTTTTGGGGGAATTCCCAAATTTTCCAGGAGTTTTCAGGAATTTTGGGATCTCACCTCCCCCAGATGAATTTTGGGTCATTTTGGGTCATTTTTTCACCATTTTTTCTCGTTTTTTTCACCATTTTTCTTCCGTTTTTCCCAAATTTTTTTGGGGAATTCCCAAATTTTTTTTGGGAATTCCCAAATTTTAAAGAATTTTGGGAATTTGGGATCTCACCTCCCCATATCTATCCAGGTCAATTTTGGGTTGAATTTGGGTTATTTTGGGTCATTTTTTCATCATTTTTCACCATTTTTTCTCGTTTTTTTCACCATTTTTCTTCCATTTTTCCCCAAATTTTTTTTGGGAATTCCCAAATTTTTGGGGAATTTTTGGGAATTTTGGTAATTTCAGGATCTCACCTCCCCATCTCTATCCAGGTCAATTTTGGGTTGAATTTGGGTCATTTTTTCACCATTTTTCACCATTTTTCACCATTTTTCACCATTTTTCTTCCATTTTTCCCAAACTTTTTTGGGAATTCCCAAATCTTTGGGAATTTTTGGGAATTTCAAGATCTCACCTCCCACATCTCTATCCAGGTCAATTTTGGGTTGAATTTGGGCCAATTTTGGGTCATTTTGTGTCATTTTTTCATCATTTTTTCACCATTTTTTGTCGTTTTTTCGCCATTTTTTTCGCCGTTTTTCCCCAAATTTTTTTTGGGGAATTCCCAAATTTTTGGAATTTTTGGGAATTTCAAGATCTCACCTCCCACATCTCTATCCAGGTCAATTTTGGGTTGAATTTGGGCCAATTTTGGGTCATTTTGTGTCATTTTTTCATCATTTTTCACCATTTTTGTCGTTTTTTCGCCCATTTTTTCGGCCGTTTTCCCCAAATTTTTTGGGGAATTCCCAAATTTTGGGAATTCTGGGAATTTCAAGATTTTACCTCCCCCATCTCTATCCAGGTCAATTTTGGGTTGAATTTGGGCCAATTTTGGGTCATTTTGGGTCATTTTGGGTCATTTTTTCACCATTTTTCAAAATTTTTTGTCGTTTTTTCGCCATTTTTTCGCCGTTTTTCCCCAAATTTTTTTTGGGAATTCCCAAATTTTTGGGAATTTTTGGGAATTTTGGGATCTCACCTCCCCCATATCTATCCAGGTCAATTTTGGGTTGAATTTGGGTTATTTTGGGTCATTTTTTCATCATTTGTTTCACCATTTTTTCTCGGTTTTTTCACCATTTTTCTTCCATTTTGCCCCAAATTTTTTGGGAATTCCCAAATTTTTGGAATTTTTGGAATTTCAAGATCTCACCTCCCACATCTCTATCCAGGTCAATTTTGGGTTGAATTTGGGCCAATTTGGGTCATTTTGGGTCATTTTTTCATCATTTTTTCACCATTTTTTCACTATTTTTTCTCGTTTTTTGGCCATTTTTTCACCGTTTTTCCCCAAATTTTTTTGGGAATTTTGGGAATTTCAAGATTTTACCTCCCCCATCTCTATCCAGGTCAATTTTGGGTTGAATTTGGGCCAATTTTTGGGCCAGTTTGTGTCATTTTTTCATCATTTTTCATCATTTTTGTCGTTTTTTCACCATTTTTGTCGTTTTTCGCCATTTTTTCCTCCATTTTTCCCAAATTTTTTTTGGGAATTCCCAAATTTTTGGGAATTTTGGTAATTTCAAGATCTCACCTCCCCCATCTCTATCCAGGTCAATTTTGGGTTGAATTTGGGTCATTTTGGGTCATTTTTTCATCATTTTTTCACCATTTTTCGTCGTTTTTCGGCCATTTTTTCACCCCGTTTTTCCCCAAATTTTTTTTGGGAATTCCCAAATTTTTGGAAGTTTTGGGAATTCCAGCCTCTCACCTGCCAAAGCTGCCCTTGCCCAGCACCATCAGGAAGGTGAAGTCGCCCAGGTGGGAGCGGCCGCTGCCCAGGAGGCTCCGCTTGGCCTCGGTGGGGAGGGGAGGGGAGGGGCCCGGGGGGAGGGGCCCGGCCCCCGCCGCACTTTCTGTGGGAAAACAAAACAAAAAAATCACAATTCCCAAATTCCCTTTTTTCCCATTTCCCCCCTTTTTTTCCTGAATTTTTCCTGAATTTGTCCTGAATTTTCCCTGAATTTTTTCCCGAATTTTTTCTGAAATTTCCTAATTTTTTCCAGAACTTTCCTGAATTTTTCCTGAATTTTTCCTGATTTTTTCCCTGAATTTTCCCGATTTTTCCTAATTTTTTTCCTGATTTTCCCCTCAATTTTTCCTGAATTTTTCCAGAATTTTCCTAATTTTTTCCCGAATTTCCCCGAGTTTTTCCTGATTTTTTCCTGAATTTTTTCTCAATTTTTTCTGACATTTCCTGATTTTTTCCAGAATTTTCCTGAATTTTTTCTGAAATTTCCCAGATTTTTCCTGAATTTTTCCTGAATTTTTCCCGACTTTTTCCCGAAATTTTCCTGATTTTTTCCTGAATTATTCCCGAATTTTTTCCTGATTATTTCCCTGAATTTCTCTAAATTTTTCCTGATTTTTTTCTCAATTTTTTTCTGAAATTTCCTGGTTTTTTTCCAGAATTTTCCAGAATTTTTTCCTGAATTTTTCCTGATTTTTTCCTGAATTTTTCCTGAATTTCCCCCAAATTTCCCCAGAATTTTCCTGAATTTTTCCTGAAATTTCCCAAAATTTTCCCAAATTTTTCCTGAATTTTCCCCAAATTTCCCCAGAATTTTCCTGAATTTTTCCTGAATTTTCCCTGATTTTTCCCTGAATTTTTCCTGAATTTTCCCTGAATTTCTCTAAATTTTTCCTGAATATTTCCTGAATTTTTTTCTGAAATTTCCCGGATTTTTCCTGAATTTTCCCAAATTTTTCCTGAATTTTTCCTGAATTTTCCCAATTTTTTCCAGAATTTTTTCCTGATTTTTTTCTCAATTTTTTCTGAAATTTCCTGATTTTTTCCAGAATTTTCCTGAATTTTTCCTGAATTTTTCCTGATTTTTTTCTGACTCTTTCCTGTTTTTTCCCCTGAATTTTCTCTCAATTTTTCCAGAATTTTTCCAGAATTTTTCCTGATTTTTTCCTGAATTTTTCCCAAAATTTTCCTGATTTTTCCCTGAATTTTTCCTGAATCTTCCCTGAAATTTTTTCTGAAATTTCCCAAATTTTTCCCAAATTTTTCCCGAATTTTTCCTGATTTTTTCCCTGAATTTTTCCTGATTTTTTCCAGAATTTTCCAAAATTTTTCCTGAATTTCCCCAGAATTTTCCCTGAATTTTTCCCTGAATTTTCCCTCAATTTTTCCTGAATTTTCCAGAATTTTTCCAGAGTTTTTCCAGAATTTTTCCAGAATTTTCCTGATTTTTTTTCCTGTATTTTTGGATTTTTTTTCCCAAATTTTTCCCAAATTTTCCCCAACTTTTTCCTTTTTTCCCCAATTTTTCTTGAATTTTTCCCAAATTTTTTGGGTCTTTTTTTTCTTTTTTTTTTCCCATTTCTCCCCATTTTCCCCAAATTTCCCCCCAAAATTTCCCAAATTTTCCCCAAATTTTCCCCATTTTTCCCTTTTATTCTGAATTTTTCCCCAATTTCCCCCAAATTTTCCCAATTTTTCCCCCAAATTTTCCCCAATTTTCCCTAAATTTTCCCAAATTTTCCCAAATTTTCCTGAATTTTGGACTTTTTCCTCCAATTTTCCCCTTTTCTCCCCCAATTTTTCCTTTTTCTTCCCAATTTTTCCTGATTTTTTCCTGAATTTCTCCCTTTTTGGGTCTTTTTCCTTTTTTTCCCACTTTCCCTCATTTTTCCCAAATTTCCCCCCAAATTTCCCCCCAAATTTTCCCAATTTCCCCCAAATTTTCCAAATTTCCCCCAAATTTTCACAAATTTTCCCCAAATTTTCCCCAAATTTTCCCATTTCTCACCTCGTAGAGCTCCAGGGGGTAATTGCAGGCCTGGAAAAAAAACCAAAATAATTTTGGGAGAAAATTTGGGAATTTTGGGAAATTTCAGCAATTCCAGGAAAACTTAGGGGGAATTTTGGGAATTTTTGGGGAATTTTGGGGCATTTTTGGAGGGTTTTTTTGGGTTTTTGGGGGATTTTTTTGGAATTTTTTCCTTTTTTTGGGAAATTTTAAAATTCCAATAAAATTTTTAAGAATTTTTGGGGAATTTTTTTGGGAATTTTGTGGCTCAGAAATCTCAAATTTGGGGCATTTTGGGGCATTTTTCCAGGTTTTTTTTGGAAGGATTTTTCTTTTTTATGGAATTTTGGGATTTTTTTGGAATTTCCAGGAAAATTTGTAAATTTTTTGTGATTTTTTTTGGGAATTTTGGGATTTTTGTGGAATTTTCTGGAAAATTTTGGGATTTTTTTGGGGGAATTTTGGGGCATTTTTGGTGGTTTTTGAGGGGATTTTTGGGGATTTTTTAAAAAATTTAAATTTTTTCTCGTTTTTGACAGTTTTATTTTTTCAGTTTTTTAGGAGGATTTCCTGGAAAATTTTTAGTTTTTGAGGAATTTTGGGATTCACATGAAATTTTTAGGAAATTTTGGGAATTTTTTGGGGAATTTTGGGGCATTTTTGGTGGTTTTTTTAAGGGTTTTTGGGGGGAATTTTGGGGCATTTTTGGTATTTTTTGAGGGGTTTTTTTGGGTTTTTTTGGGAATTTTTAGTTTTGAGGAATTTTGGGATTCACATGGAATTTTTAGGAACTTTTGGGAATTTTTTGGGTGAATTTTGGAACTCATAAATCTCAATTTTGGGCCATTTTGGGGCATTTTTCTTTTTTTTTTTTTGGGGGCGGGAGATTTTTGGGAATTTTTTCCTATTTAGGAAATTTCGAAATTTCCACCAAATTTTCTGGAAATTTTTGGGAATTTTTGGGAATTTTGAGGCTCATAAATCTTAAATTTGGGGCTTTTTCCAAGGTTTTTTTTTGAGGTTTTTTAATTTTTATTTTTTAGGGATTTTTTTTTGGTTTTTAGGGAATTTTGGGATTTTGTGAAATTTTCTGGAATTTTTAGGATTTTTGGGGGAATTTTGGGGCATTTTGGGGCATTTTTCAGGGTTTTTTGGGGGGATTTTTTTTGGGAATTTTTCCTTTTTGGGAAATTTCCAAATTCCCATCAAATTTTTAGGAAATTTTGGGATTTTTTTGGGGAATTTTGGGGCATTTTTGGTGTTTTTTTTGGAGGGTATTTTGGGGCATTTTGGGGCATTTTTCAGGGTTTTTTTGGGGGAATTTTGGGGCATTTTTCGTGATTTTTTCAGGGTTTTTTTCGGGATTCTTTGGGGATTTTTTTGGGAATTTTTTCCTTTTTGGGAAATTTCCAAATTCCCACTAAATTTTTTTTAAAACTCTATGAATTTTTTTGGGAATTTTTTTTGGAATTTTGGAGTTCATAAATCTCAATTTTGGGCCATTTTGGGGCATTTTTCAGGGTTTTTGAGGGGGATTTTTGGGGGAAATTTTAATTTTGGAGGAATTTTGAGATTCACATGGAATTTTTAGGGAATTTTGAGAATTTTTTTAGGAATTTTGGGGCTCCCAAACCTCGAATTTGGGGCGGAGGCCGCAGTCGTCGGTGTCGGCCACGGGGACGTTGTAATATTCCCCCTCCTCCTGGTTCAGCAGCTTAAACCTGCAAAATTTGGGAAAATTTGGGAAATTTTGGGAAATTTTGGGAAATTCCCCAAAATTTCAGGAATTTCCACCCTGAATCTGTAGCAAAAACCCCAAAATTCCCACGAAAATTCCCCCAAATCCTCCCAAAATCCTCCCAGATTTTCCCAAATTTCTCCCAGAATTCCCAAATTTCGACCCCAAATCCCCCCAAAATTAAAAAAAAAATTCCCAAAATATTCCCAAAAAACACCCTAAAAATCCAATTTCTCCCCAAAACCCCCCAATTTTTTCCCCAAAAATTCCCAAAAATTCCCAAAAATTCCCCAAAATTCCCAAAAAATTCCCAAAAATCCCCAAAAAATTCCCAAAAATTCCCAAATTTTCCCCAATTTCCAAATTTCCTCATTAATACCTCTCCAAATATAAAAAAAAATTTAAAAACAAAAAAAAGCCAAAAAAATCCATTTTCCCCCCGATTTTTTCCCAAAAAATTCCTAAAAATTAAAAAAAATCCCAAAAAATCCCCAAAAATTAAAAAAAAAAATCCCCGAAAATTCCCAAAAATTTCCAGAATCCCAAATCCCCTTTTTTATTCTCCAAACTCCCTTTTAAATCCCCCAAAATAAAAAAAATCTTTAAAAATCGCCCAAAATCCAATTTTCCCCAATTTTTTCCCAAAAATTCCCAAAAATTCCCAAAAATTCCCAAAAATCCCAAAAAATCCCGAAAATCCCAAATTTCCAAATTCTCCTCTTTATCCTTCAAACCCTTCTTTAACCTAACAGAAAATTAAAAAAAAAAATTTTAAAACCCAAAAAAAATTCCCAAAAAAATCGCCAAAAATCACAATTTTCCCCCCAAAAACTCCCGATTTTTTCCCAAAAAATCCCTAAAAATTTCCAAAAATTCCCCAAAAATTCCCAAAAAATCCCAAAAAATCCCTAAAATCCCAAATTTCACAATTCCCCCTTTATGCACCAAACCCTCCTTTAAAATCCCTCCAAATTAAAAAAAAATCCAAAAAAATCCCCCAAAAAATCCAATTTTTCCCCGATTTTTTCCCAGGAAATTTCAAAAAAATTCCCAAAAAATTCCAAAAAATCCCCAAAAATCCCCAAAATCCCAAATTCCCCAATTTCCATCTTCATCCACCAAACCCTCCTTTAAAATCCCTCAAAATTAAAAAAAAAATCCCAAAAAATCCCCCAAAAAATCCAATTTTTCTCCCATTTTTTTCTCAGAAAATTCCCAAAAAATTCCCAAAAAATTCCCAAAATCCCAAATTTCCAAATTTCCCTCTTTATCCACCAAACTCTCCTTTAAAATCCTTCAAAATTTAAAAAAAAATCGCAAAAAGTCCCCCAAAAAATCCGATTTTTCTCCGATTTTTTCCCAAAAAATTCCCAAAAAATCCCAAAAAATTCCCAAAATCCCAACTTCCCCAATTTCCATCTTCATCCACCAAACCCTCCTTTAAAATCCCTCCAAATTTAAAAAAAATCCCAAAAAATTCCCCTAAAAATCCAATTTTTCTCCCATTTTTCTCAGAAAATTCCCAAAAATTCCCAAAAATTCCCAAAATTTCCAAAAATTCCCCAAATCCCAAATTTCCAAATTTCTCCCTTTATCCACCAAACCCTCCTTTAAAATCCCTCCAAATTAAAAAAAAATCCCAAAAAATCCCCCAAAAAATCCAATTTTTCCCCGATTTTTTCCCAAAAAATTCCCAAAAAATTCCCAAAAATTCCAAAAAATCCCCAAAAATCCCCAAAATCCCAAATTCCCCAATTTCCATCTTCATCCACCAAACCCTCCTTTAAAATCCCTCCAAATTAAAAAAAAATCCAAAAAATCGCCAAAAAATCCAATTTTTCCTCGATTTTTTCCCAGGAAATTTCCAAAAATTCCCAAAAATTCCAAAAATTCCCAAAAATTCCCAAAATCCCAACTTCCCCAATTTCCATCTTCATCCACCAAACCCTCCTTTAAAATCCCTCCAAATTAAAAAAAATCCCAAAAAATCCCCCAAAAATCCAATTTTTCCCGATTTTTTCCCAAAAATCCCTAAAAATTCCCAAAAATTCCCCAAAATTTCCAAAAATTCCCCAAAATCCCAAATTTCCAAATTTCTCTCTTTATCCACCAACCCCTCCTTTAAAATCCCTCCAAATTAAAAAAAAAATCCAAAAAATCGCCAAAAATCCATTTTCCCCCGAATTTTTCCCAAAAAATTCCCAAAAATTAAAAAAATCCCAAAATTCCCAAAAATCTTGAACATCTCAAATTCCACAATTTCCCCTTTATCCACCAAACCCTCCTTTAAAATCCCTCCAAATTAAAAAAAAATCCCAAAAATCCCCCAAAAATCCAATTTTTCTCCCATTTTTTCTCAGAAAATTCCCAAAAATTCCCAAAAATTCCCAAAATCCCAAATTTCCAAATTTCTCTCTTTATCCACCAACCCCTCCTTAAAATCCTCCAAATTAAAAAAAAATCCAAAAAATCGCCAAAAATCCAATTTCCCCGAATTTTTCCCAAAAAGTTCCCAAAAATTCCCAAAATCCCAACTTCCCCAATTTCCGTCTTCATCCACCAAACCCTCCTTTAAAATCCCTCCAAATTAAAAAAAAAAATCCCAAAAATCCCAAAAAATCCAATTTTTCTCCCATTTTTTCTCAGAAAATTCCCAAAAATTCCCAAAAATTCCCAAAATCCCAAATTTCCAAATTTCTCCTTTATCCACCAACCCCTCCTTTAAAATCCCTCAAAATTTAAAAAAATCCCAGAAAATCCCCCCAAAAATCCAATTTTTCCCGATTTTTTCCCAAAAATTCCCAAAAATTCCAAAAAATTCCAAAAATTCCCAAAAATTCCCAAAATCCCAACTTCCCCAATTTCCATCTTCATCCACCAAACCCTCCTTTAAAATCCCTCCAAATTAAAAAAAATCCCAAAAATCCCCCAAAAAATCCAATTTTTTCTCCCATTTTTTCTCAGAAAATTCCCAAAAATTCCCAAAAATTCCCAAAAATTCCCAAAAATCCCCAAAATTCCCAAAAATCCCAAATTCCCCAATTTCCATCTTCATCCACCAAACCCTCCTTTAAAATCCCTCAAAATTTAAAAAAATCCCAAAAAGTCCCCCCAAAACCCAATTTTTCTCCCATTTTTCTCAGAAAATTCCAAAAAATTCCCAAAATTTCCAAAAATCCCAAAAATTCCCAAAATCCCAACTTCCCCAATTTCCATCTTCATCCACCAAACCCTCCTTTAAAATCCCTCAAAATTTAAAAAAATCCCAAAAAATCCCCCAAAAAATCCAATTTTTCCCCAATTTTTTCCCAAAAAATTCCCAAAAAATTCCAAAAATTCCCCAAATCCCAAATTCCCAAATTCCCTCTTTATCCACCAAACCCTCCTTTAAAATCCCTCCAAATTAAAAAAATCCAAAAAAATCGCCAAAAATCCAATTTTCCCCCAAAACCCCTCGATTTTTTTCCCAAAAATTCCCAAAAATTCCCAAAATTCCCAAAAATCCCCCAAACTCCCCCAATTTTCTACCATCCATCCACGTGGCCCTTGAGCAGCTCGGCCACCCGAAGCTCATGGCGCCCATGAAATCGTTCCACGACGCTCGGTCCCAGTCCCAAACCTCGACCGACAGGCGCCGCTCGGCGTCCCCGGGCCGCAGCGTGCTGCAAATCCCAAAATTCCCAGAATTCCCAGAATTTTGGAAAAATTCCCAAAAATTTCTGGGCATTTCCAGCATTTTTCCCAGATTTTTCACTTTTTTTCCCGGATTTTTTATGATTTTTCTCTGGATTTTTCCCATTTTTTCCTCATTTTTTTCTGATTTTTCCTCATTTTTTTCTGATTTTTCCTCATTTTTTTCTGATTTTTCCTCATTTTTTCCCCCAATATTTTTCCCAAATTTCCCCATTTTTCCATAGATTTTTCCCCACTTTTCCAAATATTTCATTTTTTTTCCAGAAATTTTTAAAGATTTTTTTCCTGGATTTTTAATGATTTTTCCCAATTTTCCCCCAGTTTTCCCCAAAATTTCCCACTTTTTTCCCAAATTTCCCCCCATTTTTCCTCCTGGATTTTTCCCAATTTTTCCCAAAATTTTCCCAATTTTTCCCAAAAGTTTCCCCATTTTTCCCTGGATTTTTCCCAATTTTCCCCCAAAATTTTCCCCATTTTTCCCCATTTTTCCCAATTTTTTCCCACATTTTTCAGAATTTTTCCTCGATTTTTAAATGGATTTTTCCCATTTTTCCTTTGGATTTTTCCCATTTTTTCCTCTGGATTTTTCCCATTTTTTCTCCAATTTTTTCCTCAGATTTTCCCAATTTTCCCACATTTTTTCCCAATTTTTCCAACTCATTTTTCCCAATTTTTCCCTGCATTTCCCCTGCGACGTTCGGTCCCAGTCCCAAACCTCGACCGACAGGCGCCGCTCGGCGTCCCCGGGCCGCAGCGTGCTGCAAATCCCAAAATTCCCAGAATTCCCAGAATTTTGGGACAATTCCCAAAAATTTCTGGGCGTTTCCAGCATTTTTCCCGAATTTTTCACTTTTTTTCCCGGATTTTTTATGATTTTTCTCGTAATTTTTCTCATTTTTTCTCTCGATTTTTCCCATTTTTTCCTCATTTTTTTCTGATTTTTCCTCATTTTTTTCCCCCAATATTTTTCCCAATTTCCCTTTATTCCCCCCAATATTTTTGAAGATTTTTTTCCCTGGATTTTTTCTGTTTTTTCCCAATTTTTCCCAATTTTCCCTGCATTTCCCCGCTGACGTTCGGTCCCAGTCCCAAACCTCGACCGACAGGCGCCGCTCGGCGTCCCCGGGCCGCAGCGTGCTGCAAATCCCCAAATTCCCAGAATTCCCAGAATTTTGGGACAATTCCCAAAAATTTCTGGCCATTTCCAGCATTTTTCCCGAATTTTTCGCGTTTTTTCCCAGATTTTTTATGATTTTTCTCCTAATTTTTCTCATTTTTTCTCTCGATTTTTCCAATTTTTTCCTCATTTTTTTCTGATTTTTCCTCATTTTTTCCCCCAATATTTTTCCCAAATTTCCCCATTTTTCCATAGATTTTTCCCCACTTTTCCAAATATTTCATTTTTTTTCCAAAAATTTTTAAAGATTTCTTTTTCCTGGATTTTTAATGATTTTTCCCAAATTTCCCCAATTTTCCCCAGATTTTTCCTGGTTTTTTACTGGATTTTTCCCCATTTTTTCTCTGGATTTTTCCCATTTTTTCTCCATTTTTCCCCCGATTCTTTACAATTTTTTTCCCTCAGATTTTCCCAATTTTCCCACATTTTTTTCCATTTTTCCAACTCATTTTTCCCAATTTTTCCCTGCATTTCCCCTGCGACGTTCGGTCCCAGTCCCAAACCTCCCCGGGGCGCAGCGTGCTGCAAATCCCAAAATCCAGAATTTTTCCACAATTCCCAAAATTTTGGAAAAATTCCCAAAAATTCCCAAAAATTTCCAGCATTTTTCCCGAATTTTTCACTTTCTTTCCCGGATTTTTTATGATTTTTCTCTCGATTTTCCCCATTTTTTCCTCATTTTTTTCTGATTTTTCCTCATTTTTTTCCCCCAAATTTCTCTATTTTTCCCCCAATATTTTTACCAAATTTCCCCATTTTTCCCCATTTTTTTCACCATTTTTCCCAATTTTCCCATTTTTCCCCCAGATTTTGGAAGATTTTTTTCCCTGGATTTTTTCTGGTTTTTTCCAATTTTCCCCAATTTTTCCAAAATTTTTCCCCCACTTTTCTTTTTTTTTCTTTTCCCAAATTTTTAAAGACTTTTTTCCCCTGGATTTTTTCTGGTTTTTTCCCAAATTTTCCCAATTTTTCCCCCAGATTTTCCCCCATTTTTTTTCCCATGGATTTTTCCCTTTTTTCCCCAGATTTTTCATTATTTTTCCTGTTTTTTCCTGGATTTTTCTCCATTTTTTTCCCTCAAATTTTCCCGTATTTCCCACATTTTTTTCCATTTTTTCCAACTAATTTTTTAAGATTTTTTCACTTTTTCCCCCCAATTTTTCCCATTTTTCCCCATTTTTTTTCCTTTCTTCCCCCAATTTTTCCCCAATTTTCTCCCATATTTTTTCCTTTTTTCCTCCAATTTTTCCCGTTTTCCCCCAGATTTTTTAGGATTTTTTTTCCTTTTTCCCCCAGTTTTTCCCTTTTTCCCCCGAGATTTCTTATGATTTTTTCCCATTTTCCCCCTTTTTCTTTTCCTTTTCCCCCAATTTTTCCCATTTTTCCCCATATTTTTTATGATTTTTTTTCCTTTTTTCCTCCAGTTTTTCCCAATCTTCCCCATATTTTTCCCATTATCTCCATTTTTTTCCCATTTCCCCCATTTTTCCCTTTTTCTCCCAAGATTTTTTATGATTTTTTTCCCATTTTCCCCATATGTTTCCCATTTTCCCCCAATTTTTCCCTTTTTCCTCCGAGATTTTTTGGGTTTTTCCCCATTTTTTCCCATTTTTTCCCCATATTTTTCTTTTTCCCCCAGTTTTTCCCATTTTTCCCCATATTTTTCCCATTTTTCCCCAATTTTTCCCCCAATGTTTTTTTCCCCATTTTCCCCTTTTTTTCCTTTCTTCCCCAATTTTCCCCCATATTTTTCTTTTTTCCCCCAGTTTTTCCCATTTTTCCCCATATTTTTCCCCAATTTTTCCCCAATATTTTTTCTTCTTTTTCCCATTTTCCCCATTTTTTCCTTTCTTCCCCCAATTTCCCCAATTTTCCCCATATTTTTCCCTTTTTCCCCCAGTTTTCCCATTTTTCCCCATATTTTTTCCCATTTTTATCCCAATTTTTCCCCCAATATTTTTTCTTATTTTTCCCATTTTTCCCTTTTTTTCCTTTCTTCCCCCAATTTTCCCCCATATTTTTTTCTTTTTTCCCCCAGTTTTTCCCATTTTTCCCCATATTTTTCCCATTTTCCCCCCAATTATTCCCCCAATATTTTTTCTTATTTTTCCCATTTTTCCCCTTTTTTTTCCTTTCTTCCCCCAATTTCCCCCAAATTTTTTTTTCCTTTTCCCCTTGTTTTCCCCCATTTCCCCCTCCCCCAAAACCCCATTTTTCCCATTTTCCCCATTTTTTCCCCCATTTCTCACAAGAGGAAGGCCTCGTTCCACACCGGGTTCAGCGTCGCCTTCACCGTCCGCGTTTTCTGCTTGGAGACGTTCTTGGGGTCGGGGATCAGCTTCAGCTTCACGTAGGGATCCGAGAGCCCGTTGGGATCCATCGGGATCAGGTTCCTGGCCTCGCCCACTGGGCATTTGGGGAGAAAAATTGGGATTTTGGGAAAAAAAAACGGAGAAAAACGGTGAAAAAACGGCAAAAAACGGTGAAAAAATGGCGAAAATATGACGAAAGACGGCCCCAAAATGGCCAAAACTTGGGAATTTTTTGGGAATTTTTGGGGAATTTTTGGGATCTGGGATTTAAGATTTTGAGATTCCAAAAATCCCAGAAAATCCTGGAATTCTGGGAGAAAATCTGGAATTTTGGGACACAACGGTGAAAAAACGGTGAAAAACGGCAAAATTTGAGATTTTTAAGGAATTTTTGGGATTTTGGGATTTGGGATCCGAGAGCCCGTTGGGATCCATCGGGATCAGGTTCCTGGCCTCGCCCACTGGGCATTTGGGGAGAAAAATTGGGATTTTGGGAAAAAAAACGGAGAAAAAACGGTGAAGAAACGACAAAAATACGACGAAAAACGGTCCCAAAATGGCCAAAAATTGGGAATTTTTGGCAAATTTTTGGGGAATTTTTGGGGAATTTTTGGGATCTGGGATTTGAGATTTTGGGACTCCAAAATCCCCAAATTCCCAGAAAATCCTGGAATTCTGGGAGAAAATCTAGAATTTTGGGACACAACGGTGAAAAAACGGTGAAAAACGGCAAAAATTTGAGATTTTTTAAGGAATTTTTGGGATTTTGGGATTTGGAATCTGAGAGCCCGTTGGGATCCATCGGGATCAGGTTCCTGGCCTCGCCCACTGGGCATTTGGGGAGAAAAATTGGGATTTTGGGAAAAAAAACGGAGAAAAACGGTGAAAAAATGGTGAAAAATGGTGAAAAAATGGCAAAAATATGACGAAAAACGGCCCCGAAATGGCCAAAAATTGGGAATTATTGGCAAATTTTTTGGGGATTTTTGGGATTTGGGATTTGAGACTTTGGGATCCAGTTTTGGAATTCCCTCACTGAAAAGCCCAGAATTTTGGGGCAAAAAACCAGGATTTTGGGCAAAAAAATGGTGAAAAAACGGCAAAAATAAGACAAGAAACGGGCAAAAAAATGGCCCCAAAATGGCCAAAAATTGGGAATTTTTGGCCAATTTTTTGGGAATTTTTGGGATCTGGGATTTGAGATTTTGGGATCCCAAAAATCCCCAAATTTCCCAGAAAATCCTGGAATTCTGGGAGAAAATCTGGAATTTTGGGAAACAATGGTGAAAAAACGGCGAAAAACGGCAAAATTTGGGATTTTTGAGGAATTTTTGGGATTTTGGGATTTGGGATCCGAGGGCCTGTTGGGATCCATCGGGATCAGGTTCCTGGCCTCGCCCACTGGGCATTTGGGGAGAAAAATTGGGATTTTGGGGAAAAAAAACGGAGAAAAACGGTGAAAAAATGGCGAAAAACGGCGCAAATACGACGAGAAACGGCCAAAAAACGGCCCCAAAATGGCCAAAAATTGGGAATTTTCGGCAAATTTTTTGGGAATTTTTGGGATCTGGGTTTTGAGATTTTGGGATTCCAAAAATCCCCAAAATTTCCAGAAAATCCTGGAATTCTGGGAGAAAATCTGGAATTTTGGGAAACAATGGTGAAAAAACGGCGAAAAACGGCAAAATTTGGGATTTTTGAGGAATTTTTGGGATTTTGGGATTTGGGATCCGAGAGCCTGTTGGGATCCATCGGGATCAGGTTCCTGGCCTCGCCCACTGGGCATTTGGGGAGAAAAATTGGGATTTTGGGAAAAAAAAAAACGGAGAAAAACGGTGAAAAAATGGCGAAAATACGATGAAAAACGGCCCCAAAATGGCCAAAAATTGGGAATTTTTGGCAAATTTTTTGGGAAATTTTTGGGAATTTTTGGGATCTGGGATTTGAGATATTGGGACTCCAAAAATCCCCAAAATTCCCAGAAAATCCTGGAATTCTGGGAGAAAATCTGGTATTTTGAGCAAAACAAGCAAAAAATGGAGAAAAATGGCCAAAATTTGGGATTTTTGAGGAATTTTGGAATTTGGGATCCGGAAGCCACTTGGGATCCATTGGGATCAGGTTCCTGGCCTCGCCCACTGGGGATTTGGGGAGAAAAATTGGGATTTTGGGAAAAAACCGGAGAAAAACGGTGAAAAAATGGCGAAAATACGACGAAAAACGGCCCCAAAATGGCCAAAAATTGGGAATTTTTGGGGAATTTTTGGGGCATTTTTGGGGAATTTTTGGGATCTGGGATTTGAGATTTTGGGATCCCCAAAAATCCCAGAAAATCCTGGAATTCTGGGAAAAAAATCTGGAATTATGGGAAAAAATGATCAAAAAATTCCCCAGGAAATTTTGGTTATTCCCAGAGAAATTTTTGGGACATTCCAAGAAAATTTTGGGAATTTCCAGGTGGAATTTGGGTCATTCCCAAAAATTTTTGGTCACTCCCAAGAATTTTTTGGTCATTCCCAGGAAATTTTGGGAATTCTCAGCCAAATTTTGGGATAATCCCAAGAAATTTTTGGGAGATTCCCAAAAAATTTTGGTCATTCCCAGAGATTTTTTGGGAATTCTCAGTTAAATTTTGGGAAATCCTGGTCAAATTTTGGGAATCTCCAGGTGGAATTTGGGGAATTCCCAAAAAATTTGGTCATTCCCATGAAATTTTGGGATATTCCCGAAAAAATTTTGCTCATTCCCAAGAAATTTTTGATCATTCCCAGGAAATTTTGGAAATTCTCAGTCAAAGTTTGGGATAATCCCAAGAAATTTTTGGGATATTCCCAAGAAATTTTGGGAGATTCCCAAAAAGTTTTGGTCATTCCCAGGAAATTTTGGGAATTCTCAGCCGAATTTTGGGATAATCCCAAAAATTTTTTGATCATTCCCAGGAGTTTTTGGGAATTCTCAGCCAAGAGTTGGGATATTCCCAAGAAATTTTTGGGATATTCCCAAAATATTTTTGATCATTCCCAGGAATTTTTGGGTCATTCCCAAGAATTTTTTGATCATTCCCAGGAAATTTTGGGAATTCTCAGCCGAATTTTGGGATAATCCCAAGAAATTGTGGGAGATTCCCAAAAATTTTTTGATCATTCCCAGGAAGTTTTGGGTCATTCCCAAGAATTTTTTGATCATTCCCAAGAAGTTTTGGGAATTCTCAGCCAAATTTTGGGATAATCCCAAGAAATTTTTGGGAGATTCCCAAAAAATTTTGGTGATTCTCAGAGAATTTTTGGGAATTCTCAGTTAAATTTTGGGAAATCCTGGTCAAATTTTGGGAATCTCCAGGTGGAATTTGGGGAATTCCCAAAAAATTTGGTCATTCCCAAGAAATTTTGGGATATTCCCGAAAAAATTTTGCTCATTCCCAAGAAATTTTTGATCATTCCCAGGAAATTTTGGGAATTCTCAGCCAAATTTTGGGATAATCCCAAGAAATTTTTGGGATATTCCCAAAAAAAGTTTGCAGTCATTCCTAAAAAAATTTGGGGATATTCCTAGGAATTTTTGGGTCATTCCCAAAAAATTTTGGTCATTCCCAGAGAATTTTTGGGTCATTCCCAGGAATTTTTGGGAATTCTCAGCCAAACTTTGGGATATTCCCAAGAAATTTTTGGGATATTCTCAAAAAATTTTGGTCATTCCCAGGAATTTTTGATCATTCCCAGGAATTTTTGGGAATTCTCAGGCAAATTTTGGGATAATCCCAAGAAACTTTTGGGACATTCCCAAAGAAAGTTTGCAGTCATTCCGAAAAAAATTTTGGGATATTCCCAGAGAATTTTTGGGAATTCTCAGGCAAGTTTTGGGATAATCCCAAAAAATTTTTGATCATTCCCAGGAATTTCTGGGAATTCTCAGGCAAATTTTGGGAAATTCCCAAAAAGTTTTGGTTATTCCCAGGAAATTTTGGTCATTCTCAGAGAATTTCTGGGAATTCTCAGGTCAATTTTGGGATAATCCCAAAAAATTTTTGGGATATTCCCAAGAAATTTTGGGAGATTCCCAAAAACGTTTACACTCATTCCCAAAAAATTTTGGGACATTCCCCAAAATCCCCTCCCCCTTCATTTTCCCCCCCGATTTTCCCCGAGGGTTTTTTTTTTTTTTTCCCCACCACCTCCCCCTGACTATTTTTGCAATTTTTAACAATTCCCAAATTTTTTTTTTTTTTTTTTGGGAATTTCGGGTACCTGTGACGTGGAGCTGCTCCCCCGGCAGCGCCTGGATCCGGATCTGGAGCCGCCCCCTGCGCTCGGTGTGATCCACCCCACACAGGCTGGGCACGCTCTGCACGCAGCGCTTGTGCACGCTCATCTCGCAGCCTGCAACATTTGGGAATCCCGAAATTTTTTGGGAATTTTTGGGAATTTTTGGGCACAAAATCAAAAAACCCGAATTTTTTACGATTTTTTTGGAATTTTTTATGATTTTTTTCGGATTTTTTATGATTTTTTTGCGATTTTTCCACTCCTGGACTCGGCATTTTTTGGTGTTTGTGTCTGAGAATGGAAATTTGGGAATTTTGGAAATTCTGAAATTTTTTTGGAATTTTTGGGGGCTCAGAACACCCCAGATCCCAAAAAACCCGAATTTTTTACGATTTTTTTCGAATTTTTTACGATTTTTTGTTTGCGATTTTTCCACTCCTGGACTCGCCATTTTTTGGTGTTTGTGTCTGAGATTAGAATTTTAGGACTTTTTGGAATTCTGGAATTTTTTGGGAATTTTTTAGGAATTTTTTGGGAATTTTTTGGGAATTTTTGGGGGTCAGGAACACCCCAAATCCCAAAAAACCCGAATTTTTAATGATTTTTGGTGATTTTTCCCCAATTTTTCCCCAATTCCCCTCTGCAGGCGGCGCTTGTGCACGTTCATCTCGCAGCCTGCAACATTTGGGAATTTGGGGAATTTTTTAGGAATTTTTTGGGAATTTTTTGGGCACAAAATCAAAAAAACCCCGAATTTTTAATGATTTTCTTCGGATTTTTTATGATTTTTTTTTCGCATTTTTTATGATTTTTTTGTGATTTTTCCACTCCTGCACTCGCCATTTTTTGGTGCTTGTGTCTCAGAATGGAAATTTGGGAATTTTGGGAATTCTGAAATTTTTTGAGAATGTTTGGGATTTTTTTGGGAATTTTTTGGGATTTTTTGGGCACAAAATCAAAAAAACCCGAATTTTTTACAATTTTTTCGGATTTTTTATGATTTTTTTTCGGATTTTTTATGATTTTTTTTCGATTTTTCCACTCCTGCACTCGCCATTTTTTGGTGCTTGTGTCTCAGAATGGAAATTTGGGAATTTTGGGAATTCTGAGATTTTTTGGGAATTTTTTAGGAATTTTTTGGGAATTTTTTGGGAATTTTTGGGGCACAAAATCAAAAAAACCCGATTTTTTAATGATTTTTTTCGGATTTTTAATGATTTTTTTGGTGATTTTTTTTTGCGATTTTTCGCAATTTTTTTCCCCCCTGGACTCAATACTTGGGGGTGTTTTCTCTAAGATTGGAAATTTAGGAATTTTTGGAATTTGGGAAATTTTTTGGGATTTTTTGGGGCACAAAATCAAAAAAAACCCGAATTTTTTATTATTTTTTTCGAATTTTTAATGATTTTTTAATGATTTTTTACGATTTTTTTGTGATTTTTCGCAATTTTTTCCCCCTGGACTCGATACTTGTGGGTGTTTGTCTCTAACATTGGAAATTTGGGAAATTTTGGAATTTTGGGAATTTTTTGGGAATTTTTGGGAATTTTGGGGTCAGGAACTCCCAAATCCCCAAAAACCGAATTTTTAATGATTTTTTATTTTCCCCAATTTTTCCCCAAAATTTCCCCAAAAATCCCCCTCAAATCTCCCAAACTCCCCAAATTTTTCCCCAAAAGTTCCCAGATTTTCCCAAATTTTCCCCAAAATCCCCAAAAAATAAAAAAACCACCCCAAAATGACCCCTCAAAAACCACCCAAAAATCCCAAAAATTCCTTAAATCCCCCCAAATCCCCCAATTTTTTCCCCAAAAATTCCCAGATTTTCCCAAATTTTCCCAAAATCCCCAAATTTTCCCCAAAATTCCCAAAAATCCCCCAAAAATTCTCAAAATCCCCAAAAATCCTCACTAACCTGCCCAAAAATCCCCAAAAATTCCGAAAATTCCCAAAAAAATCCCAAAAAATCCCCCAAAACCCCCCAAATCCCCTCAAAACCACCCAAATTTCCCCAAAAATTCCCAAAAATCCCAAAATTCCCCAAATCCCCCAAAATTTTCCCAAAATTTCCCAAAATTCGAAAAAAAATCTCCAAAATCCCCCGAAAAAATCCCCGAAAAATCCAAAAAATCCCTTTAAATTCCCCCAAATCCCCCCAAAATCACCCAAATTTTTCCCCAAAAAATCCCAAAAAAATCCCAAAAAAATCCCAAAATTCCCAAAATCCCCCAAAATTTTCCCAAAAATTCTAAAAATCCCCAAAAATTCTCAAAAATCCCCCAAAATCCCAAAAAAATCAGCACAAAATCGCCAAAAATCCCCAAAAATCCCTTTAAAAACCCCCCAAAATCACCCAAATTTTTCCCCAAAAATTCCCAAAAAATCCCAAAAATCCCCAAATCCCCAAATTTCCCAAAATCCCCAAATTTCCCAATTTTCCCCAAATGTGACTCACAGGAGCACTTCATGCCCTGGTGCACCAGCCCGTAGAGCAGCGACCAAAATCCCCAAAATTTCCCCAAAATTCCCTAAAATCCCCAAAATCCCCCACAAATCTCCCAAACTCCCTAAATTTTTCCCCAAAACTTCCCAGATTTTCCCAAAATCTCTTCAAAATTTCCCAAAATTCCCAAAAATTCTGAAATATCACCCCAAAATTCCCCAAAAAAATCCCCCAAAAACCCCCGGAAATCACCAAAAATGCCCCAAAACATCCCCAAAGAAAAATCCCCAAAAAGCTGCAAAATTCCCAAAATTCTCAAAATTTCCCGAAATTCCCCCAAAATCCCCAAAAATTCCGCCAAAAATTTCCCAAAAATCCTAAAACAACTCCCCAAAATTCTCAAAAATCCCGAAAAATCCCCAGAAAAATCCCCGAAAAATCCCCGGAAAAATCAGCCAAAAAAATCCCAAAAAATCCCTTAAAAACCCCCTAAAATCACCCAAATTTTTCCCCAAAATTCCCAAAAAATCCCAAAAATCCCCAAATCCCCAAATTTCCCCAAAATCCCCAAATTTCCCCAAATTTCCCGAATTTCACTCACAGGAGCACTTCATGCCCTGGTGCACCAGCCCGTAGAGCAGCCGACCAAAAATCCCCAAAATTTCCCCAAACTTCCCTAAAAATCCCCCAAATCCCCCACAAATCTCCCAAACCCCCCAAATTTTTCCCCAAAAATTCCCAGATTTTCCCAAAATCTCTTCAAATTTTCCCAAAATTCCCAAAAATTCTGAAATATCACCCAAAAATTCCCCAAAAAAATCCCCCCAAAAAAACCCGAAATCACCAAAATGCCCCAAAACATCCCCAAAGAAAAATCCCCAAAAAGCTGCAAAATTCCCAAAATTCTCAAAATTTCCCGAAATTCCCCAAAATCCCCAAAAATTCCGCCAAAAATTTCCCAAAAAATCCTAAAACAACTCCCCAAAATTCTCAAAAATCCCCCGAAAAATCCCCAGAAAAATCCCCGAAAAATCCCGAAAAATCGCCAAAAAATCCCAAAAAATCCCTTTAAATTCCCCCAAATCCCCCCAAAATCACCCAAATTTTTCCCCAAAAATTCCCAAAAATCCCAAAATCCCCAAAATCCCCAAATTTCTCGAATTTGACTCACAGGAGCACTTCATGCCCTGGTGCACCAGCCCGTAGAGCAGCGACCAAAAATCCTCAAAATTTCCCCAAAATTCCCTAAAAATCCCCAAAATCCCCCACAAATCTCCCAAACCCCCTAAATTTTTCCCCAAAATTCCCAGATTTTCCCAAAATCTCTTCAAATTTTCCCAAAATTCCCAAAAATTTTGAAATATCACCCAAAATTCCCCCAAAAAATCCCCCCAAAAACCCCCGAAATCACCAAAAATGCCCCAAAACATCCCCAAAGAAAAATCCCCAAAAAAGCTGCAAAATTCCCAAAATTTCCCCAAAATTTCCCCAAAATCCCCAAAATCCCCCAAAATTCCCCCCCCAAAATTTCCCAAAAATCCGAAAAAATCCCCAAAATTCTCAAAAATCCCCCAAAAATCCCCCAAAAAATCAGCAAAAATCGCCAAAAATCCCAAAAAATCCCAAAAAACCCCCAAAATCCCCCCAAAATCACCCAAATTTTTCCCCAAAAATTCCCAAAAAATCCCAAAATTCCCAAATTCCCCAAATTTCCCCAAATTTCCCCGAATGTGACTGACAGGAGCACTTCATGCCCTGGTGCACCAGCCCCTAGAGCAGCGACCAAAAACCCCAAAATTTCCCCAAAATTCCCTAAAATCCCCAAAATCCCCCACAAATCTCCCAAACCCCCAAATTTTCCCCCAAAGTTCCCAGATTTTCCCAAATTTTACCAAAATTCCCCAAATTTTCCCTAAAATTCCCAAAAAAATCTCCAAAAAATTCTCAAAAAATCCCCCCAAAAATCCTCACTAACCTGCCCAAAAAATAAAAAAAAATTCAAAACTCCCCAAAAATCCCAAAAATTCCCCCAAAACCTCCCAAAATCACCCAAATTTTTCCCCAAAATTCCCAAAAATTTCCCAAAAAATCCCAAAATCCCCAAAATTTCCCAAATTTCCCAAAATTTCCGAAAAAATCCGAAAAAATCCCCAAAAATTCTCAAAAATCCCCAAAAAAATCCCGAAAAATCGCCAAAAAATCCCAAAAATCCCTTAAAAAACCCCCAAAATCACCCAAATTTTTCCCCAAAAATTCCCCAAAAAATCCCAAAATTCCCAAATTTCCCCAAAATCCCAAAATCCCCAAATTTCCCCAAAATCCCCAAATTTGACTCACAGGAGCACTTCATGCCCTGGTGCACCAGCCCGTAGAGCAGCGACCAAAAATCCCCAAAATTTCCCCAAAATTCCCTAAAAATCCCCAAAATCCCCCACAAATCTCCCAAACCCCCAAATTTTTCCCCAAAATTCCCAGATTTTCCCTAAATTTTCCCAAAATTCTGCCAAATTTTCCCAAAATTCCCAAAAAATCCCCCAAAAATTCTCAAAAATCCCCCAAAAAATCCTCACTAACCTGCCAAAAAATCCCCCAAAAATTCAAAATTCCCCAAAAAATCCCCTTAAATTCCCCCCAAATCCCCCCCAAAATCACCCAAATTTTTCCCCAAAAATTCCCAAAAAATCCCAAAATTCCCAAAATCCCCCAAAATTCCCCCAAAATTTTCCCAAAAAATCCTAAAACAACTCCCCAAAATTCTCAAAAATCCCCAAAAAATCCTGAAAAATCGCCAAAAAATCGCCAAAAAATCCCTTTAAATCCCCCCAAAACCTCCCAAAATCACCCAAATTTTTCCCCAAAAATTCCCAAAAAAATCCCAAAAAATCCCAAAATCCCCAAATTTCCCCAAATTTCCCAAATTTGACTCACAGGAGCACTTCATGCCCTGGTGCACCAGCCCGTAGAGCAGCGACCAAAAATCCTCAAAATTTCCCCAAAATTCCCTAAAAATCCCCAAAATCCCCCACAAATCTCCCAAACTCCCTAAATTTTTCCCCAAAAATTCCCCAGATTTTCCCAAAATCTCTTCAAATTTTCCCAAAATTCCCAAAAATTCTGAAATATCACCCCAAAATTCCCCAAAAAATCCCCCCAAAAACCCCCCGAAATCACCAAAAATGCCCCAAAACATCCCCAAAGAAAAATCCCCAAAAAGCTGCAAAATTCCCAAAATTTCCCCAAAATTTCCCTCTTAAAATCCCCAAAATCCCCCAAAATTCCCCCCAAAATTTCCCAAAAATCCGAAAAAATCCCCAAAAATTCTCAAAAATCCCCCAAAAATCCCCCAAAAATCAGCAAAAAATCGCCAAAAATCCCCAAAAATCCTTTAAAAACCCCCAAAATCACCCAAATTTTTCCCCAAAATTCCCAAAAATCCCAAAAAATCCCAAATTCCCCAAATTTCTCCAAATTTCACTCACAGGAGCACTTCATGCCCTGGTGCACCAGCCCGTAGAGCAGCGACCAAAATCCCCAAAATTCCCCAAAATTCCTAAAAATCCCCCAAATCTCCCACAAATCTCCCAAACCCCCAAATTTTTCCCCAAAATTCCTGATTTTCCCTAAATTTTCCCAAAATTCCGCCAAATTTTCCCAAAATTCCCAAAAACCCCAAAAATTCTCAAAATCCCCCCAAAAAAATCCTCAATAACTGGCCAAAAAATAAAAAAATTCCGTAAATTCCCTAAAATCCCCGAAAATCACCCAAATTTTTCCCCAAAAATTCCCAAAAAATCCCAAAAAATCCCAAAATCCCCAAAATTCCCCCAAAAATTAAAAAAAAAAATCCCAAAATCCCCAAAAAACCCCTCCAAAAATCCCAAAAAAAATCCCGAAAAATCGCCAAAAAATCCCAAAAATCTCTTAAAAAACCCCCAAAATCACCCAAATTTTTCCCCAAAAATTCCCAAAAAAATCCCAAAAAATCCCAAAATCCCCAAAATCCCCAAATTTCCCCAAATTTCCCCGAATGTGACTCACAGGAGCACTTCATGCCCTGGTGCACCAGCCCGTAGAGCAGCGAGCCGCAGTGGTCGCAGAAGGTGGGGCTGCTGTAGCTGTGAACCTTGAACTTGTGCTTGTTCCGGGGGTCCTGGAGATTTGGGGAAAATTTGGGAGAAATTTGAAAATTTTGGGAAAAATTTGGGAATTTTTGGGCAAAAATTTGGTGATTTTAGGTGAAAATTTGACGATTTTAGGTGAAAATTTGACGATTTTAGGTGAAAATTTGGTGATTTTAGGTGAAATTTCAGTGATATTCAGTGTCAAAATGGGGAAAATTTTGTGAATTTTGGGGGTTCTGGGGGTTTTGGGAAAAATTTGGGAAATTTTGGGAAAAATTTGGGAATTTCTAGGCAAAAATTTGGGGGTTTTAAGTGAAAATTTGATGATTTTAGGTGGAAATTTGGTGATTTTAGGAGGAATTTTTGTGGTTTTCAGGGTGAAAATGGGGAAATTTTGTGAATTTTGGGGGTTCTGGGAAAAATTTGGGAATTTTGGGAAAAATTTGGGAATTTTTGGGCGAAAATTTGGGGATTTTAGGTGAAAATTTGGTGATTTTAGGTGAAAATTTGACGATTTTAGGTGAAAATTTGATGATTTTAGGTGAAAATTTGGTGGTTTTAGGTGAAAATTTGACGATTTTAGGTGGAATTTTCATCATTTTTGGGGCAAAAATGGGAAAATTTGGGGGAATTTTGGGGATTTTGGGAGAAATTTGGGAATTTTTGGGTGAAAATTTGACGATTTTAGGTGAAAATTTGGTGATTTTAGGTGAAATTTCAGTGATATTCAGGGTGAAAATGGGGAAAATTTTGTGAATTTTGGAAGTTTTGGGGGTTTGGGGAAAAAACTTGGAAATTTTGGGAAAAATTTTGGAATTTTTGGGGAAAATTTGGGAATTTTAGGTGAAAATTTGGGAATTTTTGGGCGAAAATTTGGGAATTTTTAGGTGAAAATTTGGGGATTTTAGGTGGAATTTTCACCATTTTAGGGGCAAAAATGGGAAAATTTGGGAGATTGGGGGAAAAATTTTGGGAATTTTGGGGGTTTTGAGAAAAATTTGGAAAATTTTGGGAAAATTTGGGAAATTTTGGGAAAAATTTGGGGATTTTAGGTGGAAATTTGGTGATTTTAGGAGGAATTTTGGGAATTTGAGAGGAAATTTTGGGGGAATTTTGGGAGGGAAATTTGGGAATTTTGGGAGGAAATTTGGGGAATTTTTGAAGGAAATTTTGGGGTTTTTTGGGGTGAAATTTAGAAATTTTGGGAGGAATTTTTGGGGAATTTTTAGAAGAAATTTTGGGGTTTTTTGGGGTGAAATTTGGGGAATTTTGGGGTGAAATTTGGGGAATTTTGGGGTGAAATTCTGGGGTTTTTGGGAGTGAAATTTGGGAATTTTGGGAGGAAATTTTGGGGTTTTTTGGGGTGAAATTTAGGAATTTTGGGGTGAAATTTGGGGAATTTTGGGAGGAATTTTTTGGGAATTTTTAGAAGAAATTTTGGGGAAATTTTTGGGACGAAATTTGGGGAATTTTGGGGTGAAATTTTGGGGGTTTTTTGGGTGAAATTTGTGGAATTTTGGCCTGAAATTTGGGAATTTTGGGAGAAAATTTCGGGGGATTTTTGGGGTGAAATTTTGGTTTTTTCGGGTTAAATTTGGGAATTTAGGGAATTTTGGGAGGAAATTTTAGGAATTTTGGGGGGAATTTTGAGAAGAAATTTTGGGTTTTCTGGTGTGAAATTTGGGGAATTTTGGGAGGAAATTTTTGGGAATTTTGAGAGGAAATGTTCGGGGAATTTTGGGGTATTTTGGGAGCAAATTTTAGGAAATTTTGGGGAATTTTGGGAGGGAATTTTGGGGCATTTTGGGAGGTAATTTTAGGGAATTTTGGGAGAGAATTTTGAGAGGAAATTTTGGGAATTTTTAGAAGAAATTTTGGGGTTTTTGGGGTGAAATTTAGAAATTTTGGGGTGAAATTTTGAGAATTTTTGAGGAAATTTTGGGGTTTTTGGGGTGAAATTTAGGAATTTTGGGGTGAAATTTAGGGAATTTTGGGCTGAAATTTAGGGATTTTGGGGTGAAATTTTGGTAATTTTGTGGTGAAATTTACGAATTTTGGGGTGAAATTTAGGGAATTTTGGGGTGAAATTTTGGGAATTTTGGGGTGAAATTTTGGGAATTTTGGGGTGAAATTTTGGGAATTTTGGGAGGAAATTTTGTGGATTTTGGGGTGAAATTTAGGGATTTTGGGGTGAAATTTTGTGGATTTTTGGGGTGAAATTTTGGGAATTTTGTGGTGAAATTTACAAATTTTGGGGTGAAATTTGGGGAATTTTGGGAGCAATTTTCGGGGAATTTTGAGAGGAAATTTTGGGGAATTTTGAGGTGAAATTTGGGAATTTTGGGGTGAAATTTTGGGAATTTTGGGAGGAATTTTTGGGAATTTTTAGAAGAAATTTTGGGGTTTTTGAGGTGAAATTTGGGAATTTTGGGAGGAAATTTTGAGACGAAATTTTGGGAATTTTGGGGTGAAATTTAGGGAATTTTTGGGGTGAAATTTTGGGAATTTTTAGAAGAAATTTTGGGGTTTTTGGGGTGAAATTTGGGAATTTTAGGGTGAAATTTTGGGAATTTTGGGGTGAAATTTTGAGAATTTTTGAGGAAATTTTGGGTGATTTTTGGGGTGACATTTTGGGATTTTTGGGGTGAAATTTTTGTAATTTTGGGAGGAAATTTTGTGGATTTTTGGGGGTGAAATTTAGGGATTTTGGGGTAAAATTTTGGGGTTTTTTTGGGGTGAAATGTGGGGATTTGGGGGTGAAATTTGGGGAATTGTGGGATGAATCTTTTGGGAATTTTAGAAAAAATTTTGGGTGATTTTTGGGGTAAAATTTTGGGTTTTTTGGGGTGAAATGTGGGGATTTGGGGATCTGCACTCACGTCGGTCTGGGGCCCCTTCCGGCCCCCGGGGCACTCGAAGGTGACGAACTCGTGGCACCGTTTGTGAACCACGAAGCTGCAAACTGCCAAAAAACCGTCAGGACTCCCAAAAATCCCAAAAATGCCCCAAATTTCCCCAAAAGTCCCAAATCTCAAAAAAAATCCCCCAAAATTCCCCTCGGAATTCCCAAAATTGCCCCCAAAAAGAAATTTCTCCCCAGAGTTTCCCAAAATCTCTCCCAGAATTCCCAAAAATCCCCAAATTTCCCAAATTTCCCAAAATTTCTCCAAATTTTCCCAAATTTTCCCAAAATTCCAAAAACATTTCCCCAAAAATTCCCAAAATTCTCCCCCAAATCCCTTCCAGGATCCCCCAAAATTCCCTTTTAATCCTCTGAGAATCCCAGAATTCCCAAAAATTCCCAAATTTTCCCAATTTCCCCAAATTTCCCCAAAATTCCTAAAAATATCCCCAAAATTCCCCAAAATTCCCAAATTTCCTCAGAATCCCCCAAAATTCCCCAAAATTCCACTCGGAATTCCCAAAATTGCCCCCAAAAAGAAATTTCTCCCCAGAGTTTCCCAAAATCTCTCCCAGAATTCCCAAAAATCCCCAGATTTCCCAAATTTCCCAAAATTTTTCCAAATTTTCCCAAAATTTCAAAAACATTTCCCAAAAATTCCCAAAATTCCTCAAAATCCCTCCTCCAAATCCCTTCCAGGATCCCCCAAAATTCCCATTTCTCCTCTGAGAATCCCAAAATTGCCAAAATATCCCCAAATTTCCCTCAGAATTCCCAAATTTTCCCAAAATTCCCCAAAATTCCCCCAGAATTCCCAAATTTCCTCAGAATCCCCAAAATTCCCCAAAATTCCACTCGGAATTCCCAAAATTGCCAAAAAAAAAAAAGAAATTTCCCTCCAGTTCCCAAAATCTCTCCCAGAATTCCCAAAAATCCCCAAATTTCCCGAATTTCCCAAAATCCTCCCAAAATTCCCCCCAAATTTCCCAAAATCCTCCCAAAATTCCCAAAATTCCTCTAGAATTCCTAAAAATTCCCCTCCAAAAAATCCCAAAATTCCCAAAAATTCTCCCCAAAATTCCCCAAATTCCCTCAAATTTCCCAAAATCCCCCAAAATTCTCTAAATTTTCCTCCCAACATTCCGAATTCCCTTCCCAAATTTCCTTCCCAAAATTCCCAAAAATTCCCGCCTAAATTTTCCCAAAATCCCCAAAATTTCCTCCCAAAATTCTCCCCAAAATTCTCCCCAAAATTCCCCCAAATTCCCTCAAATTTCCCAAAATTCCCAAAATTTTCCTCCCAAAATTCCCCCAAATTTTTCCCCAAATTCCCTCAAATTTCCCAAAATCCCTAAAATTCTCAAAATTTTCCTCCCAAAATTCCTCCCAAAATTCCCAAATTTCCTCCCAAAATCCCCAAAATTCCCTCCCAAAATTTTCCCAAAATCCCCAAAATTTCCTCCCAAAATTCCCCAAAATTTCCTCCTAAAAATCCCAAATTTCCTCCCAAAAATCCCAAATTTCTTCCCAAAAATTCCCAAAATCCCCAAAATTTCCTCCCCAAAATCCCCAAAATTCCCTCCCAAAATTTTCCCAAAATCCCCAAAATTCCTCCCAAAATTCCCCAAAATTCTCCCCAAAATTCCCCCAAATTCCCTCAAATTTCCCAAAATTCCCAAAATTTTCCTCCCAAAATTCCCCAAAATTCCTTCCCAAAAATCCCCAAAATCACCAAAATTTCCTCGCAAAATTCCCCAAAATTCCCCCCAAAATTTCCCCAAATTTTTCCCCAAATTCCCTCAAATTTCCCAAAATCCCCTAAAATTCTCAAAATTTTCCTCCCAAAATTCCCTCCCAAAATCCCCAAATTTCCTTCCCAAAATCCCCAAAAATTCCCTCCCAAAATTTTCCCAAAATCCCCAAAATTTTCCTCCCCAAAATTCCCCAAAATTTCCTCCTAAAAATCCCAGAATTTCCTCCCAAAAATCCCAGAATTTCTTCCCAAAATTCCCCAAAATCCCCAAAATTTCCTCCCCAAAATCCCCAAAAATTCCCTCCCAAAATTTTCCCAAAATCCCCAAAAATTCCTCCCAAAATTCCCCAAAATTCTCCCCAAAATTCCCCCAAATTCCCTCAAATATCCCACAATCCCCCAAAATTCTCAAAATTTTCCTCCCAAAATTCCCGAATTCCCTTCCCAAATTTCCTTCCCAAAATTCCCCAAAATCCCCAAAATTCCCTCCCAAAATTTTCCCAAAATCCCCAAAATTTCCTCCCAAAATTCCCCAAAATTCTCTCAAATTTCCCAGAATTTTTGGGGATTTTTGGGAGAATTTTGGGTGAATTTTTTGGGGGATTTTTGGGGAATTTGGGAGGAATTTTAGGCAAATTTGCAGAAATTTTGGGGAATTTTGGGGAGATTTGGGGATTTTGGGGGTCTTGAAAAGGGACTTTGGGGGAATTTGGGGAATTTGGGGATTTTTGGGATTTTTTGGGGATTTTCGGAATTTTTGGGAGATTTTTGGTGGATTTTGAGGAGGTTTTAGCGATTTTGGGGGAGATTTGGGGGAATTTCGGCAAATTTTTGGGGGAATTTTTGGAGATATTTTTGGGGATTTTGGGGAATTTTAGGGAATTTTGGGAGGGATTTTTCGGGGATTTTGGGGGATTTTTGGGGAATTTTTGGCAAATTTTTGGGGAATTTTTTGTTGATATTTTTGGGGATTTTGGGGGATTTTTGGGGAATTTTGGGGAAATTTTTGGTGAATTTTTTTGGGATTTTTGGGCAATTTTTGGGGATTTTTGGAGGGGATTTTGGAGGATTTTGGGGCAGTTTAGGGATTTTTGGGGCAGCTGTGGCGAATTTTTTGGAGATTTTTTAATTTGGGGGATTATTTTTGGGGAATTTTTGGGGGCATTTTTGGTACTTTTGGAGAATTTTTGGGGAATTTTGGGATTTTTGAGGGATTTTAGGAGGAAATTTTGAGGAGATTTTCTGGATATTTTTGGGATTTTTGGGAGATTTTTGGTGAATTTTTGGGAGGTTTTGGGGGATTTTTGGGGGGATTTTTCAGGGATTTTGGGGGAATTTTGGTGAATTTTTGGGGATTTTTGGGGAATTTGGGAGGAATTTTAGGAAAATTTGCAGAAATTTTGGGGAATTTTGGGGGATTTGGGGATTTTGGGGGTCTTGAAAAGGGATTTTGGGGGAATTTGGGAATTTTGGGCATTTTGGGGATTTTGGAATTTTTGGGAGATTTTGGTGGATTTTGAGGAGGTTTTGGGGATTTTTGGGGGATTTTGGGGAATTTTGGCAAATTTTTGGGGACTTTTTGGAGATATTTTTGGGGATTTTGGGGGAATTTTGGGGGAATTTTTGGTGAATTTTTGGAATTTTGGGCAATTTTCGGGGATTTTTGGGGGGATTTTTTGGAGGGATTTTGGGGCATTTTAGGGATTTTTGGGGCAGCTCTGGCGAATTTTTTAGAGATTTTTTGGGAATTTTTGGGGAGGATTTTTTGGGGAATTTTGGGGGATTTTTTTGGTATTTTGGAGAATTTTTGGGAGAATTTTGGGATTTTTGGGGGGATTTTAGGGGAAATTTTGGGGAGATTTTCCAGATGTTTTGGGGATTTTTGGGATTTTTGGGAGATTTTTGGTGAATTTTGGGAGGTTTTGGGGATATTGGGGGATTTTTGGGGATTTTGGGAGAATTTTTGGTGAATTTTATGGGAATTTTTGGGAAATTTTCAGGAGTTTTGGGGGATTTTGGAGGGATTTTGGGACATTTTAGGGATTTTTGGGGCAGCTGTGGCGAATTTTTGGGGTTTTTGGATTTGGGGAGGATTTTTGGGGAATTTTTGGGGGTATTTTTGGTATTTTTGGAGGATTTTCGGGGAATTTTGGGATTTTTGGGGGATTTTAAGGGAAATTCTGGGGATTTTCTGGATCTTTTGGGGATTTTTGGGGATTTTTGGGATATTTTTGGTGAATTTTGAGGAAGTTTTGGGGGATTTTTTGGGGGGATTTTTGGGGATTTTGGGAGAATTTTTGGGGGATTTTGGGGAATTTTGGGAAAATTTTGGTGAATTTTTTGGGAGTTTTGGGCAATTTTTGGGGATTTTGGGGGATTTTGGAGGGATTTTGGGGCATTTTAGGGATTTTTGGGGCAGCTGTGGCGAATTTTTTGAGGATTTTTTGGGGAATTTCTGGGGGATGTTTTTGGTATTTTTGGAGGATTTTCGGGGAAATTTGGGATTTTTGGGGGATTTTAAGGGGAAATTTTGGGGGATTTTCCAGATGTTTTGGGGATTTTGGGGGATTTTTGAGGATTTTATGTGAATTTTTGGGGGTATTTTTGGTATTTTTGGAGGATTTTGGGGGAATTTTGGGATTTTTTGAGAGATTTTGGAGGAAGTTTTGGGAGATTTTCTGGATACTTTGGGAATTTTTTGGGAGATTTTGGTGAATTTTGGGGAGGTTTCGGGGATTTCGGGGATTTTTGGGGATTTTTTGGATTTTGGGGGGATTTTGGCGAATTTTTGGGATATTTTTGAAGATATTTTTGAGAATTTTTGGGCATTTTTGGAGATATTTTTGGGGATTTTGGGCAATTTTGGGGAATTTCTTGAGGATTTTGGGGAATTTTGGAGTCATTTTACGGGAATTTTTGGGGTATTTTGGGGGAGATTTTTGGGGGATTTTTGGGGGACTTTGGGGAATTTTTTTTTTTTATTTTTACGAGACTTTAGATGACTTGGTTAATGCAACTGAACGCATACT
>JAKWBO010001440.1:0-13971 GCA_034336685.1 Luscinia luscinia
CAAATCCTCTAGGATTACCCAAAATCCCCAAATCTCCCCAAATTCCCTCAAATCCCTCCCAAACCCCCATGGAGTTACCCAATCTCCCCAAGTCCCCAAATCCCCCAAACCCCTTGAGGTTACCTAAAACTCTCAATCCCCCTAACAACCCCCCAATCCCCAATCCCCCAAATCCCCCAACTTCCTCAAATCCCCCAAACCCCTTAGGGTTACCCAAAACCCCCAAATCCCTCAGTAACCCCTTGTAGGTTACCCAAAACTCCTCAAATCCCCCTAGGGACACCTAAAACCCCCAGATCCCCCCTAAATCCCCCAAGTCCCTCAGTAACCCCTTGGAGTTACCAAACCCCAAATCCCCCAAATCCTCCCGAACCCCAGGTCCCTCAGGATTACCCAGACCCCGCCCCCACACACCCCCAAGGCCCACCAAGTCCCCCTCTAGGTCCGCCCACTCCTCTCCAAGTTCCTCCGAAGCCCTTCAGGTCCATCCCAAACCCCTCAACCTCCCCAAAGCCTGCCCAGTCCCCAGACTCCAAAGCCCTCCTTTAGGGTTTCCCGTCCCCAAATCCCCCAAATCTCCCCGAATCCCCCTTAGGAACACCCAAACTCCCAAATCCCCCGTCCCCCAAACCCCTTAGGATTACCCAAACCCCCAAATCCCCTCTGCAATCTCCCTCAATCCCCCAAACCCCTTAGGGTTACCCCAACTCCCCATCCAACCCCAAGTCCCCCCCAATTCCCCTCCGTCCACTTCCCAAACCGCCTTAGAGGTTACCTCGCCCCCCAAGTCCCCCCGTCAACCCAAAACCCTCGTGGGTTACCCAAATCCCCCAAAACCCCCTTGGGAGTTACCCAACTCCCCAAACCCCAGGTCAACCCCTCAAATCCCCCAACCCCTTGGAGTTACTCCAAATCCCCCCAATCCCCCAAAACCCCCTTAGGAGTTATCCAAAACTCCTCAAATCCCCCAAGGGATCCTCCAAAACCCCCAGATTCCCCAAAGCCTCCCTAATCCAGGTCCCTTAGGATTACCTAAAACTCCTCAAATCCCCAGATCCCCCAGATCCCCCCAAATCCTCCTCTTCAGGGATTACCCAAAACCCCCAAATCCCCCCAACAACCCCCCAAAACCCCCCAAATCCCCCAAACCCCCAAATCCCCAAATCCCCTCAAATCCCCCAAGATCCCCTCAAATTCCCTCAAATCCCCCAATCAACCCCGAATCCCCCTCCCAAACCCCATTCCCTCAAATCCCTCCCAAGCCCACTTAGGGTTACACACATCCCCAAATCCCCCAAATCCCTCAGTAACCCCCTTAGGGTTACCCAAAACTCCTCAAATCCCCTTAGGGTCACCCAACCCCAGATCCCCAATCCCCCAAACTCCTCAGGATTACCCCAAAACCTCAAATCCCTCAATAACCCCAAAATCCTCAATCCCCCAAATCCTCAATCCCCAGATCCCCAAGACCCCAAACCTCAAATCCCTCAGTAACCCTTAGGTTTCCAAAACCCCAAATCCCCAAAATCCTCTCCAAATCCCCCAAATCCCCCAGGATTACTCCAAACTCCCTCAAATCCCTCCACGACTCAAGACCCCCAAATCTCCCCCAAATCTCCCCAAATTCCCTCAAATCCCTCCCAAACCCACTTAGGTTACACAAACCCCCAAATCCCCTAAATCTCCCCAAATCCCCTCAGTAACCCCCTTAGGTTACCCAACCCCCAAATCTCCCCTAATAAACCCCCAAACCCCCAAATCCCCGAGTCCCCCTCCCGCCCGGCCCCCAGTCGCGGCGTGGGATGGCCGATGTCACACGGAGCAGAGCAATGACATTGTAATTTCCACCTGAGCGTCGAAGCAGCCGCCGCCAGCCCTCGGACGGGTCGTGGGCGCCTAAGTGATCCCTGCGCAGCTCCTGCTCCACCAGCATCGGCCTGCGGGCCAGGCTTCACCGGGTCATGCTGCCACCCCGGGGACAGCCCGGCGCCGCCAGGACAGCCCCGGGACGTGGGGACACCGGATAGGGGCACCGGGGACACCGATAGGGGCACACCCAGGGATACGGGATACCTGGGACACTGGACGCCAGGCACAGCCCTGCGGGGACGCACCGGGACAGCCCAGCCCAGGCCACCGGCATCGGGACTCAAGGGGACACCGATAGCACGGGGACACGCCCAGGCGCCACTCACGGGACACGACGCCACGGGACACACGCCAGGGACACCCCGGGACACGGGGACACCGCCTACGAGGACACCCCGGGGACCAGCGGGGACACCGATAGCGGCACCGGGGACACAGCCAGGACACACGCCGGGGACAGCCGCTGGGGACACGGGGACACACCAGGGACGCGGGGACACGACACGCAGGGACACAGGGACACCGATAGGGACACACCCCAGGGACACCGGGGACACCCCGGGGACACCCCTAGGCGCCACTGGGGACACACCCAGGGGCACTCAGCCCACGGGACACCGCCGGGACAGCCCCGGGGACACGCTGACACACCGGGACACACCAGGGCCACAGGGACACCGCGGGCCGGGCCGGGGACACACCCAGGGACACCCAGGGACACTGGGGACACCGATAGGGACACCGGGGACACCCGATAGGGACACCGCAGGGACACGCCCAGGGCACATGGGGACACACTCCAGGGACAGCCCTGGGACGCAGGGACACCGATAGCGGGGCACGCGGGACACCGGCACAGGGACAGCCCCCGGGGACACCGAGGACACCGCCAGGGGCACAGCCCAGGGGACGCGGGGACACCGATAGGGGCACGGGGACACCGCCAGGGACAGCCCCGGGGACGCGGGGACACCAGATAGGGAGCAGGGGGACACACCCAGGGACAGCCCCAGGGACAGCCTGGGGCACGGGGACACCGCCAGGGACAGCCCTGGGGCACACCGGGACACGCCCGGGGACACGGGGACACTCTGGGGACACGCTGCCACAGACAGCCGGGGACACTCCAGGGACACCCGGGGACACCCAGGGACAGCCCCGGGCCGTGGGGACACAGATAGCGGGACACGGGGACACCGCCAGGGACACACGCCGGGGACACGGGGACACCGCCAGGGACAGCCCGGGCCGTGGGGACACCGATAGGGACATCGGGGACACCGATAGGGACACGGGGACACACGCCAGGGACAGCCCTGGGGACACGGGGACACACCCAGGGACAGCCCCGGGGACGCGGGGACACATCGAGGGGACACGGGGACACACCCAGGGACACTCAGGGACACACCCGGGGACACCCAGGCCGTGGGACACTGACAGGGACACAGGGACACAGATAGGACATGGGGACACCCCAGGGACATGGGGACACACCCGAGGACAGCCCTAGGGGACACGGGGACACCTTGGGGACACACCCGGGGACACACCCAGGGACACCGCGGGGACACCGACTGGGGACACACGGGGACACAGACAGGGACATGAGGACATCCCAGGGACATGGGGACACACCCGGGACAGCCCTGGGGACACGCCCGGGACACCGGGACACACTCGGGGACACGCCCAGGGACACACCCGCGCTTTGGGGACAATTTCGGGGACACACGTGGCCAGGCCATGTCCCTGTGTGTCCCCAATGTCACCCCGTGTCACCCCGTGTCCCCACATCGTCCCGTGTGTCCCAGTGTCCCTCGTGTCATGTGCCTGTGTCCCCAATGTCCCATGTCTGGTGTCCCCACATGCCCCAGTGTCATCCTGTGTGTCCCCAATGTCCCCAATGTCGTGTCCCAATGTCCCCAATGTCCCTGTGTGTCCCCAATGTCTGTGCCCAATGTCCGTGTGTCCCCAATGTCCCCAATGTCCCTGTGTGTCCCCAATGTCCCTGGCTGTCCCTGGGTGTCCCCAATGTCCCTGTGCCCCTGATGGCTCTGTGTCCTCCCCCGATGTCCCCATGTCCCCATGTCCCCTGAGTTCCTGATGTCCCCATGTCCCAATGTCCCCTGGCTGTCCCCATGTCCCGTGTGTCCCCGTGTGTCCCTCCCCTGGATGTCCCCTGTGTCCATGTCCCCACATGTCCCCGTGTGTCCCTGTGTCCCGTGTGTCCCCATATGTCCCCTGTGTCCCCATGTGTCCCCGTGTCCCCGTGTGTCCTCGTGTGTCCCGCATGTCCCGTGTCCCCATGTCCCTGTGTCCCCGTGTCCCTGTGCCCCGTGTGTCCCTCACCTGCCGATGATGCTCTTGATCTGCGAGTCACACGGTGTCCCGTGTGTCCCCATGTCCCCTGGCTGTCCCCATGTCCCCGTGTGTCCCTGCAGTGTCCCCTGGCTGTCCCCATGTCCCCGTGTGTCCCCGTGTGTCCCTGTGTCCCCGCGTGTCCCTGTGTGTCCCCGTGTCCCCTGGCTGTCCCCGTGTCCCTGTGCCCCCGTGTGTCCCTCACCTGCCGATGATGCTCTTGATCTGCGAGTCCCCGTGTGTGCCCGTGTGTGCCCGTGTGCCCCCGTGTCCCCTGTGTGTCCCCATGTCCCCTGGCTGTCCCCATGTCCCTGTGTCCCATGTGTCCCTGTGTCCCCATGTCCCTGGCTGTCCCCGTGTCCCTGTGCCCCGTGTGTCCCGCGTGTCCCCATGTCCCCTGGCTGTCCCCGTGTCCCTGCCGCCCCCGTGTGTCCCTCACCTGCCGATGATGCTCTTGATCTGCGAGTCCTTCTCCTGCTGCTGCTGCCGCAGCCGCTTCTCGCTGAGCTCGAGCGCTGCTGGTACTGCAGCAGGATGCGGCTGGTCTGCTCCTCCTGCGTCACCAGCCGCCGCTCAGCCTCCTCCAGCTTGCGGTTGGACATGTGCAGCCGCTCCTTCAGCGAGTGGATCTCCTCCTCGTACTCCTTCACCTGCCAAAGGGACACTGCAGGGCCGGGCACACCTGGGCACGACTACGAGCACACCTGGGGAACAGCTACGGGCACACCTGGGAACAGCTACGGGCACACCTGGGCACACCTGTCACACCTGGATCTCCTCCTCGTACTCCTTCACCTGCCAAAGGGACACTGCAGGGCCGAGCACACCTGGAGCACGACTGCGAGCGCGACTACGGGCACACCTGGGCACGGCTACAACCCTGCTACGGGGCACACCTGGCCACCTGGGAACAGCTGCAGGCACACCTGGGGCACACCTGGATCTCCTCCTCGTACTCCTTCACCTGCCAAAGGGACACTGCAGGGCCGGGCACACCTGGGCACACCTGCGGCACGACACCTGGGCACGGCTACAGACCCTGCTACAGCCTGCACAGGCACACCTGGCACACCTGTCACACCTGGATCTCCTCCTCGTACTCCTTCACCTGCCAAAGGGACACTGCAGGGCCGGGCACACCTGGGCACACCCAATGGGCACAGCTACGGGCACCTGCTACAGGCACACCTGGCAGCTACGGCACCTGTCACACCTGGGAACAGCTACGGGCACACTCTGGGCACACCTGGCACACCTGGATCTCCTCCTCGCACTCCTTCACCTGCCAAAGGGACACTGCAGGGCCGGGCACACCTGGGCACACCTGGGCACGCTAGGGCACGGCTACAGGCACACCTGGGCACACCTGGGCACGGCTCGGGCACACCTGGGAACAGCTACAACCCTGCTACGGGCACACCTGTGCACACCTGGGCACACCTACTGTCCAGCCTGGCTCTCGTCCATGGCACTTGGAGCACTCCTGAGCGTGCCCGCACACCTGGCACACCTGAGGCACACCTGGGCACACCTGTGCACACCTGTGCACACCTGGTCACACCTGGGCACTCCTTACCCGTCCAGCCGGACACTCGGCCATGGCACACCTGGGCACACCTGGGCACGTGCCCTGCACACCTGGCATCCTGCACACCTGGCACACCTGTCACACCTGGGGCACCCTGCACACCTGTCACACCTGGGGCACACCTGTCACACCTGTCACACCTGTCACACCTGCACACCTGGCACACCTGGGCACACCTGGGTCACAGCCACGGCCCTCGCCCATGGCACACTGGAGCAGCTCCTGAGCCTGTGCCGGCACACCTGGCACACCTGGGCACACCTGTGCACACCTGTCACACCTGTCAGCACACCTAGGCACACCTGGCACACCTGAGCACACCCGGGCACAACTGGATCCCTGCACACCCGTACACCTGGCACACCTGCACACCTGTCACACCTGTGCACACCTGGCACGCTGGCACACCTGTGCACACCTGGGCACACCTGGCACACCTGCACACCTGCACACACCTGTCACACCTGTCACACCTGTCACACCTGTCACACCTGTCAGTCACACCTGGGCGCTCCCTACCCGGTCCAGCCGGCTCTCGTCCATGGACTTGGAGCACTCCTTGAGCTTGTGCCCGCACACCTGGATCCCTGCATACCTGTCACACCTGTCCACCTGCACACCTGTCACACCTGGATCCCTGCACACCTGTCACACCTGTCACACCTGTCACACCTGTCACACCTGTCACACCTGTCACACCTGGCGTCACACCTGGTCACACCTGTCACACGTCACACCTGGCACACCTGGGTCACACCTGGTCACCTGCACACCTGTCACACCTGTCACACCTGTCACACCTGTCACACCTGTCACACCTGTCACACCTGTCACACCTGTCAGGCACACCTGGCACACCTGGGCGCTCCCTACCCGGTCCAGCCGGCTCTCGTCCATGGACTTGGAGCACTCCTTGAGCTTGTGCCCGCACACCTGGATCCCTGCACACCTGGCACACCTGTCCACCTGCACACCTGTCACACCTGTCACACCTGTCACACCTGTCACACCTGTCAGTCACACCTGGCACACCTGCACACCTGTCAGTCACACCTGCACACCTGCACACCTGTCACACCTGTCACACCTGTCACACCTGTCACACCTGTCACACCTGGGCACACCTGGGCGCTCCCTACCCGGTCCAGCCGGCTCTCGTCCATGGACTTGGAGCACTCCTTGAGCTTGTGCCCGCACACCTGGATCCCTGCACACCTGGCACACCTGTCACACCTGGATCCCTGCACACCTGTCACACCTGTCACACCTGTCACACCTGTCACACCTGTCACACCTGTCACACCTGGGCGCTCCCTACCCGGTCCAGCCGGCTCGTCCATGGACTTGGAGCACTCCTTGAGCTTGTGCCCGCACACCTGGATCCCTGCACACCTGGCACACCTGTCACACCTGTCACACCTGTCACACCTGTCACACCTGTCCGTCACACCTGTCACACCTGCACACCTGTCACACCTGTCACACCTGGCGCTCCTACCTGGTCCAGCCGGCTCTGTCCATGGACTTGGAGCACTCCTTGAGCTTGTGCCCACACCTGATCCCTGCACACCTGTCACACCTGTCACACCTGTCACACCTGTCAGTCACACCTGGCACACCTGGGCGCTCCCTACCCGGTCCAGCCGGCTCTCGTCCATGGACTTGGAGCACTCCTTGAGCTTGTGCCCGCACACCTGGATCCCTGCACACCTGTCACACCTGTCACACCTGTCACACCTGTCACACCTGTCACACCTGTCACACCTGTCCAGTCACACCTGGCACACCTGGGCGCTCCCTACCCGGTCCAGCCGGCTCTCGTCCATGGACTTGGAGCACTCCTTGAGCTTGTGCCCGCACACCTGGATCCCCTGCACACCTGCGTCACACCTGTCACACCTGTCACACCTGTCAGTCACACCTGTCACACCTGTCAGCCCACACCTGGGCGCCTCCTACCCGGTCCAGCCGGCTCTCGTCCATGGACTTGGAGCACTCCTTGAGCTTGTGCCCGCACACCTGGATCCCTGCACACCTGGCACACCTGTCACACCTGTCACCTGTCACACCTGTCACACCTGTCACACCTGTCAGTCACACCTGGCACACTCTGGGAGCTCCCTACCCGGTCCAGCCGGCTCGTCCATGGACTTGGAGCACTCCTTGAGCTTGTGCCCGCACACCTGGATCCCTGCACACCTGCACACCTGTCACACCTGTCAGTCACACCTGTCACACCTGGGCACACCTGGGCTCCTACCAGTCCAGCGGCTCGTCCATGGACTTGAGCACTCTTGAGCTTGTGCCCGCACACCTGGCACTCACCTGTCACACCTGTCACACCTGTCACACCTGTCACACCTGTCACACCTGGCACACCTGGGCGCCTCCCTACCCCGGGGTCCAGCCGGCTCTCGTCCATGGACTTGGAGTACTCCTTGAGCTTGTACTCCTCGCGCTCGATGTGCGCCGCTCGATGTCGGCCGACAGGTGCGGCATGTTGGACACCCAGGCCACCGTGCGCTCGAGGCGCCCAGCACCGGTTCAGCGTGGAGGCGCCTGCGACGCCTGGCGACAGCAGTGGACGCGGACAGCGGGACAGGGGGACGTGAGGGGACATGGGGGACATGGGGACATGGGGACATGGGGGACATGGAGGAGAGGGGACCACGGGGACACGGGGGACGGGGGACATGGGGGACATGGGGGACATGGGGGACAGCAGGGACAGTGAGGGGCACATGGGGACAGGGGACAGTGAGGGGGACATGGGAGTGACATGGAGGGACAGAGGGGACATGGGGACATGGGGACATGGGAGACACGGGGACAGTGAGGGGACATGGGGACATGGGGGACAGCGAGGGACATGGGGACAATGAGGATAGGGACAGGGGGACACGGGACATGGGGGACATGGGGACATGGGGACAGAGGACATGGGGGACATGGAGGTATAGGACACGGGACACGGGGGACAGGGGGACAGTGAGGGGCACGGGGACACGGGGACATCGGAGGAGAGGGGACACGGGACCAGAGGTATGGGGACAGCAGCGACACAGGGGACATGGACGAAGGGACACAGGGACAGTGAGGGGACATGGGGATAGTGGGACGTGGACATGAGAGGGGACACGGTGACCTGGGGACAGGGGACAGTGAGAGGGCACAGGACAGGGGACACGGGGACATGGGGATAGTGAGGGATATGGGGACTGGGGACATGAGGACAGTGAGGAGACATCGGGGCATGAGAGGAGAGGGGACACGGGGACACGGGGACAGGGACAGTGAGGGGACAGGGGGACACGGGGTCATAGAGAGAGGACACGGGGACACAGGGACATGGGACAGCAGGGACACGGGGACATGGAGGAAGGGACCGGGACATGGGGACATGGGGGATAGTGAGGGACATAGAGCAGAGGACACGACACGGGGGACATGGGGACAGCAGGTATGCGGGGACATGGAGAGAGGGGACACGGGTACAGGGTGCTGGGACATGGGACACGGGGGACATGGGAGGACAGGGGACAGGGGGACACGGGGACATGGGGGACGGGGGACACGGGGGACATGGGGAGAGGACACGGGACACGGGGGACATGGGGGACAATGGGGAGCATGGAGAGGGGACATGGGGACACGGGGACAGGGGACAGTGGGGGGCATAGGGCAGGGACACGGGGACATATGGGACAGTGAGAGACATGGGGACACATGGGGACAGTAGGGGACATGAGGGACATGGGGACAGTGGGGACATGGACATGGGGGACATGGGGACACAGGGGACATGGGGACATGGGGGACACAGGGGACAGGGACAGTGAGGGGACAGTGAGGAGACATGGGGACATGTGGGGACACGGGGACAGTGAGGGGACACGGGGGAACATGGGGACAGTGAGGACATGAAGGACATGGGGACAGGGAGGGACATGGGGACACAGGGGGACACGGGGACAGGGGACACTGGAGGACAGGGGGACATGGGGACACGAGGGACATGGGGACATGGAGATGTGGGGACATGGGGACAGTGAGGGGACAGGACATGGGGACACGGGGACACGGGGACACGGGGACATGGGGACACGGGGGGACATGAGGACAGCCAGGGACATGGGGACATGGGGACATGGGGACATGTGGACAGTGTGGGGACATGGCGACACGGGGCGACACGGGACATGGGGACATGGCGACACGGGGGACACGGGGGACACGAGGACACAAGGATGAGTTCGGTTCTCCCGTCACCGCCGTGTCCCCAGCGTGTCCCCGTGTCCCCACGCCCCTGTCCCGCGTCCCTCAGTGTCCCCAAATCTCCCACGCGCCCAATGTCCTCCACAGCCCCCAATGTCCCCAATGCCCCACAGCCCCAGTGTCCCCAATGTCCCCAGTGTCCTCCACAGCCTCCAGTGTCCCAGTGTCCCCAACGTCCCCCCAGTGTCCCCATGTCCCTCCATGTCTGTACATCCCCAATGTCCCCAATCCGTCTCACTGTCCCCACTATCCCCTCGTGTCCCCGATGTCCCCACTATCCCCCCCTCATGGCCCAGTGTCCCCGTGTCCCCCGTGTCCCCACTATCCCATATGTCCCCCGTGTCCCCACTATCCCCAATGTCCCCGTTGTCCCCGTGTCCCCAATGTCCCCACTATCCCCGTGTCCCCAATGTCCCCATCTCTTTCACTGTCCCCACTATCCCCCGTGTCCCCGTGTCCCCACTATCCCCAGTGTCCCCAATGTCTCCATGTCCCCGCTGTCCCCAGTGTCCCCAGTGTCCCCACGTCCCCGTGTCCCGCTCTCCCCATGTCCCCAATGTCCCCGCTGTCCCCCATGCCCCCGTGTCCCCACTATCCCCAGTGTCCCCATGTCGCCCGTGTCCCCAGTGTCCCCGCTGTCCCCATGTCTCCGCTTATCCCCAATGTCCCCCGTGTCCTCACTATCCCCAATGTCCCCATGTCCCCGTCTCCCCAGTGTCCCCGTTGTCCAAATGTCCCCGCTGTCCCTTCCCCGTGTCCCCTATGTCCCATGTCCCCGCTATCCCCCATGTCCCCACTGTCCCCGCTATGTCCCGCGTGCTGTCCCCGCTATCCCCATGTCCCGCTATCCCATGTCCCCGCTGTCCCGCTATCCCCATGTCCCCATGTCCCCACTGTCCCCATGTCCCCATGTCCCCGCTGTCCCCGCTGTCCCGCTGTCCCCGTGTCCCCGCACCTGCTTGGTGACGGGCGGTTTCATCCCGGCCACCGACGCCTCCTTGGCCAGGGAGGGCTGGCGGGGAGCGGGCGGGCCCGCACGCGGGCTCGGGCGAGGCCAGCAGGTTCCGCTCGCCGGCCGCGGCTTCTGCGGCACCCCCAGCGCCTGCGGCCCCCGCCGCCCTTCCCCGCCCGCGACCCCCGCGGGGTGGGCGGCGGGGCGCCGATGGTGATCTGCGGCGGGGCCAGCGTGTCCTGCAGCGACAGCTGCCTCCGCCCGAAGTCGCCGCCGGGCCGCCCGAACTCGTCGCTGTAGCTGTGGCTGTGCGTGATGTGTTTTTGGGGAGGGGTCGCCAGCTCCTCGCTCTTGCTGTAGCCGTGCAGCGGCGGCGGCGGCAGGGCCACCACCCCCGAAGTGACCCCCGTCTCCTCCGCCGCCCCTCGCCCTCCCGCCGCCGCCGCCGCCGCCGTCGGGGCCGCGCAGGGGCCCGTCGGCCGCCAGGTGGAAGAGCGGGTTCTGGAAGGAGAGCGGCACCCGCAGCTGCGGCGCGCCGGGCTCAGGCACGCCCAGGCGCGGCGGGGCCAGGCTGGAGGCGCTGCCCTGCGAGAGCCGCCCCGGCCGCAGCCCCCGGGCGAGCCCGCGCCCCCGGCGCCGCGCCCCCGCCAGCAGCTCGGCCGGCAGGCTGGGGATGCTGTCCACGCGTCCGTCCTGCAGGTCCAGCATGGACACGCTCTTGCCCACGCCCAGCGCGCCGCCGCGCCGCCCTCGGGCTCGGTGAGGTCCGAGCTGCTGGTGCAGTAGGCGGGCGAGGAGCGGGCGAGCGGGGGCGGCTGAGGACCAGCACCTCGGGGACCCTTCTCCTGCGGCGGGGAGGGCAGGCGGGGCACGTCCATGGAGCTGCGTGGGGAAATGGGGATGGGGTGTGGGGGAATGGGGGAATGGGGAATGGGGAGTGGGGGAATGAATGCGGAATGGGGAATGGGGGGGATGAATGGGGTGTGGGGGAATGGGGGAAATGGGGAATGGGGAATGGACGGGAAAAGGGGGAAATGGGGAGTGGGGGAAATTGGGGGAAATTGGGGAATGGGGGATGGGGAATGGGGGAATGGGGGGGAATGGGGGAAATTGGGGAAATTGGGAATGGGGGAAATGGGGGAATGGGGAATGGGGAATGGGGGAATGGGGGAATGGGGGAAAATGGGGAATGGGGGAATGGGGGAATGGGGGAATGGGGGAATGGGGAAATGGAGGAATGGGAAATGGGGGGAAATGGGGGAAATGGGGGAAATGGGGGAAATGGGGAATGGGGAATGGGGAAATGGGGAATGGGGGAAATGGGGAAATGGGGGATGGAAATGGGGGAAATATGGGGATATGGGGGAATGTGGGGAAATGGGGGAAATGGGGAATGAGGGAATGGGGGAAATGGGGAATGGGGAAATGGGAAAATGGGGGAAATTGGGAATGGAGGAATGGGGGATGTAGGAAATGGGGAAATGGGGGTGTGGGGGAATGGGGGAAATGAATGGGGTGTAGGGGAAATGGGGGAAATGGGGGAAATGGGGAAATGGAATGGGAGAAATGGGGAATGGGGAATGGGGAATGGGGAATGGGGGAAAATGGGGGAAATGGGGAATGGGGAAATGGGGAATGGGGAAATGGGGAATGGGGAAATGGGGGAATGGGGGAAATGGGGGATATGGGGAATGGGGAAATGGGGGAATGGGGGAATGGGGGGAAATGGGGAAATGGGAGAATGGGGAATGGGGAAATGGGGAAATGGGGGAAATGAGGGAATGGGGGAATGGGGAAATGGGAGGGGAAATGGGGAAATGGGGAATGGGGAGAATGGGGAAATGGGGAAATGGGGAAATGGGGAATAGGGAATGGAATGGGGGAATGGGGAATGGAGGAATGGGGAGAATGGGGGAAATGGGGGAAATGGGGAGAATGGGAATGGGGAATGGGGGAAATGGGGGAATGGGGAGAATGGGGAAAAATGGGGGAATGGGGGAATGGGGAAATGGGGAATGGGGAATGGGGAGAATGGGGGAATGGGGGAAATGGGGAGAAATGGGAAATGGGGAAATGGGGAAATGGGGAAGAGGGGAAATGGGGAAAATGGAGGAATGGGAAATGGGGAAATTGGGGAAATTTGGGAAATGGGGGATGTAGGGAATGGGGAATATGGGGGAATGGGGAAATGAGAGTGGGGAATGGGGTGTGGGGGAAATGGGAGAATGGGGAATGGGGAATGTAGGAATGGGGAGAATGGGGGAATAAATGGGGAATGTGGGGAATGGGGGAAATGGTGGAATGGGGAAATGGGAGAATGGGGAAATGGGGAGTGGGGAAATGGGGAAATGGGGAAATGGGGAATGAAGGGAAGTGGGGAGAAATGGGGAAATGGAGGACATGGGAGAGAATGGGGGAATGGGGAAATGGAGGGGAAATGGGGAAATGGGGGAATGGGGGAATGGGGGAAATGGGGAATGGGGAATGGGGGAATGGGGGAATGAGGGGAATGGGGAATGGGGGAATGGGGGAATGGGGGAAATGGGGAAATGGGGAAATGGGGAATGGGGGGAAATGGGAAAATCGGGGAAAATGGGGGGGAAATGGGGGAATGGGGTGTGGATATGTGGGTGGGGAAATGGGGTGAAGTGGTGTGCGGGGTTTGGAGGGTGAGGGAAATGGGATGTGTGGAGGTGCGGGTGTGGGAATGTGGGGATATGGGATGGGATAACGGGATGGGATGGGATAATGAAATGGGATAATGGGATGGATGGGATGGGATAATGGGATAATGGGATAATGGGATGCGATAATGGGATAATGGGATAATGGGATAACGGGATAACGGGATAACGGGATAACGGGATAACGGGATAATGGGATAATGGGATAATGGGATAATGGGATAATGGGATAATGGGATAAT
>JAKWBO010001441.1:0-13967 GCA_034336685.1 Luscinia luscinia
TAGCTACAACATAGTTATTCGTCGTGCAGATTTCTGTGCTAGATATCAGTGATGCAGAGAAGCCATTTCTAGGTGTAGTGCAAAGTGAGATCTGTGGTGTGCTGTGCACACTTTCGCTTTAGCTTTAGGTGCACTGCAGTGCTCTTCGCTATGCATAGTGGAAAGAGTGTATGGTATGCTTTCAAGAAGCAGAGAATATTGCTATGGTAGAGAGGTTTTAGAAGAAAAGTGCACATGCCAGGCGTGTTTTGGCAGTAGCAGAACTTCCCAGCAGAGTGTTCTGTGAGAGGGGTAGACGGCACTTCACCTCCCTCAGCCTGAAATCGCTTCTTGCTACAAACCGCCATTAAGGAAACCACACTGCACTGAGGTGCTCTGCACAGAATACCGGTTGTCAGGGACTAGTGGTATGAAGCAGGATATGCCAGAACCAGCTTAGCTACAACATAGTTATTCGTCGTGCAGATTTCTGTGCTAGATATCAGTGATGCAGAGAAGCCATTTCTAGGTGTAGTGCAAAGTGAGATCTGTGGTGTGCTGTGCACACTTTCGCTTTAGCTTTAGGTGCACTGCAGTGCTCTTCGCTATGCATAGTGGAAAGAGTGTATGGTATGCTTTCAAGAAGCAGAGAATATTGCTATGGTAGAGAGGTTTTAGAAGAAAAGTGCACATGCCAGGCGTGTTTTGGCAGTAGCAGAACTTCCCAGCAGAGTGTTCTGTGAGAGGGGTAGACGGCACTTCACCTCCCTCAGACAGAAATCGCTTCTTGCTACAAACCGCCATTAAGGAAACCACACTGCACTGAGGTGCTCTGCACAGAATACCGGTTGTCAGGGACTAGTGGTATGAAGCAGGATATGCCAGAACCAGCTTAGCTACAACATAGTTATTCGTCGTGCAGATTTCTGTGCTAGATATCAGTGATGCAGAGAAGCCATTTCTAGGTGTAGTGCAAAGTGAGATCTGTGGTGTGCTGTGCACACTTTCGCTTTAGCTTTAGGTGCACTGCAGTGCTCTTCGCTATGCATAGTGGAAAGAGTGTATGGTATGCTTTCAAGAAGCAGAGAATATTGCTATGGTAGAGAGGTTTTAGAAGAAAAGTGCACATGCCAGGCGTGTTTTGGCAGTAGCAGAACTTCCCAGCAGAGTGTTCTGTGAGAGGGGTAGACGGCACTTCACCTCCCTCAGCCTGAAATCGCTTCTTGCTACAAACCGCCATTAAGGAAACCACACTGCACTGAGGTGCTCTGCACAGAATACCGGTTGTCAGGGACTAGTGGTATGAAGCAGGATATGCCAGAACCAGCTTAGCTACAACATAGTTATTCGTCGTGCAGATTTCTGTGCTAGATATCAGTGATGCAGAGAAGCCATTTCTAGGTGTAGTGCAAAGTGAGATCTGTGGTGTGCTGTGCACACTTTCGCTTTAGCTTTAGGTGCACTGCAGTGCTCTTCGCTATGCATAGTGGAAAGAGTGTATGGTATGCTTTCAAGAAGCAGAGAATATTGCTATGGTAGAGAGGTTTTAGAAGAAAAGTGCACATGCCAGGCGTGTTTTGGCAGTAGCAGAACTTCCCAGCAGAGTGTTCTGTGAGAGGGGTAGACGGCACTTCACCTCCCTCAGCCTGAAATCGCTTCTTGCTACAAACCGCCATTAAGGAAACCACACTGCACTGAGGTGCTCTGCACAGAACACCGGTTGTCAGGGACTAGTGGTATGAAGCAGGATATGCCAGAACCAGCTTAGCTACAACATAGTTATTCGTCGTGCAGATTTCTGTGCTAGATATCAGTGATGCAGAGAAGCCATTTCTAGGTGTAGTGCAAAGTGAGATCTGTGGTGTGCTGTGCACACTTTCGCTTTAGCTTTAGGTGCACTGCAGTGCTCTTCGCTATGCATAGTGGAAAGAGTGTATGGTATGCTTTCAAGAAGCAGAGAATATTGCTATGGTAGAGAGGTTTTAGAAGAAAAGTGCACATGCCAGGCGTGTTTTGGCAGTAGCAGAACTTCCCAGCAGAGTGTTCTGTGAGAGGGGTAGACGGCACTTCACCTCCCTCAGCCTGAAATCAGCTTCTTGCTACAAACCGCCATTAAGGAAACCACACTGCACTGAGGTGCTCTGCACAGAACACCGGTTGTCAGGGACTAGTGGTATGAAGCAGGATATGCCAGAACCAGCTTAGCTACAACATAGTTATTCGTCGTGCAGATTTCTGTGCTAGATATCAGTGATGCAGAGAAGCCATTTCTAGGTGTAGTGCAAAGTGAGATCTGTGGTGTGCTGTGCACACTTTAGCTACAGCTTTAGGTGCACTGCAGTGCTCTTCGCTATGCATAGTGGAAAGAGTGTATGGTATGCTTTCAAGAAGCAGAGAATATTGCTATGGTAGAGAGGTTTTAGAAGAAAAGTGCACATGCCAGGCGTGTTTGGCAGTAGCAGAACTTCCCAGCAGAGTGTTCTGTGAGAGGGGTAGACGGCACTTCACCTCCCTCAGCCTGAAATCGCTTCTTGCTACAAACCGCCATTAAGGAAACCACACTGCACTGAGGTGCTCTGCACAGAACACCGGTTGTCAGGGACTAGTGGTATGAAGCAGGATATGCCAGAACCAGCTTAGCTACAACATAGTTATTCGTCGTGCAGATTTCTGTGCTAGATATCAGTGATGCAGAGAAGCCATTTCTAGGTGTAGTGCAAAGTGAGATCTGTGGTGTGCTGTGCACACTTTCGCTTTAGCTTTAGGTGCACTGCAGTGCTCTTCGCTATGCATAGTGGAAAGAGTGTATGGTATGCTTTCAAGAAGCAGAGAATATTGCTATGGTAGAGAGGTTTTAGAAGAAAAGTGCACATGCCAGGCGTGTTTTGGCAGTATGCAGAACTTCCCAGCAGAGTGTTCTGTGAGAGGGGTAGACGGCACTTCACCTCCCTCAGCCTGAAATCGCTTCTTGCTACAAACCGCCATTAAGGAAACCACACTGCACTGAGGTGCTCTGCACAGAACACCGGTTGTCAGGGACTAGTGGTATGAAGCAGGATATGCCAGAACCAGCTTAGCTACAACATAGTTATTCGTCGTGCAGATTTCTGTGCTAGATATCAGTGATGCAGAGAAGCCATTTCTAGGTGTAGTGCAAAGTGAGATCTGTGGTGTGCTGTGCACACTTTCGCTTTAGCTTTAGGTGCACTGCAGTGCTCTTCGCTATGCATAGTGGAAAGAGTGTATGGTATGCTTTCAAGAAGCAGAGAATATTGCTATGGTAGAGAGGTTTTAGAAGAAAAGTGCACATGCCAGGCGTGTTTTGGCAGTAGCAGAACTTCCCAGCAGAGTGTTCTGTGAGAGGGGTAGACGGCACTTCACCTCCCTCAGCCTGAAATCGCTTCTTGCTACAAACCGCCATTAAGGAAACCACACTGCACTGAGGTGCTCTGCACAGAACACCGGTTGTCAGGGACTAGTGGTATGAAGCAGGATATGCCAGAACCAGCTTAGCTACAACATAGTTATTCGTCGTGCAGATTTCTGTGCTAGATATCAGTGATGCAGAGAAGCCATTTCTAGGTGTAGTGCAAAGTGAGATCTGTGGTGTGCTGTGCACACTTTCGCTTTAGCTTTAGGTGCACTGCAGTGCTCTTCGCTATGCATAGTGGAAAGAGTGTATGGTATGCTTTCAAGAAGCAGAGAATATTGCTATGGTAGAGAGGTTTTAGAAGAAAAGTGCACATGCCAGGCGTGTTTTGGCAGTAGCAGAACTTCCCAGCAGAGTGTTCTGTGAGAGGGGTAGACGGCACTTCACCTCCCTCAGCCTGAAATCGCTTCTTGCTACAAACCGCCATTAAGGAAACCACACTGCACTGAGGTGCTCTGCACAGAATACCGGTTGTCAGGGACTAGTGGTATGAAGCAGGATATGCCAGAACCAGCTTAGCTACAACATAGTTATTCGTCGTGCAGATTTCTGTGCTAGATATCAGTGATGCAGAGAAGCCATTTCTAGGTGTAGTGCAAAGTGAGATCTGTGGTGTGCTGTGCACACTTTCGCTTTAGCTTTAGGTGCACTGCAGTGCTCTTCGCTATGCATAGTGGAAAGAGTGTATGGTATGCTTTCAAGAAGCAGAGAATATTGCTATGGTAGAGAGGTTTTAGAAGAAAAGTGCACATGCCAGGCGTGTTTTGGCAGTAGCAGAACTTCCCAGCAGAGTGTTCTGTGAGAGGGGTAGACGGCACTTCACCTCCCTCAGCCTGAAATCGCTTCTTGCTACAAACCGCCATTAAGGAAACCACACTGCACTGAGGTGCTCTGCACAGAACACCGGTTGTCAGGGACTAGTGGTATGAAGCAGGATATGCCAGAACCAGCTTAGCTACAACATAGTTATTCGTCGTGCAGATTTCTGTGCTAGATATCAGTGATGCAGAGAAGCCATTTCTAGGTGTAGTGCAAAGTGAGATCTGTGGTGTGCTGTGCACACTTTCAGCTTTAGCTTTAGGTGCACTGCAGTGCTCTTCGCTATGCATAGTGGAAAGAGTGTATGGTATGCTTTCAAGAAGCAGAGAATATTGCTATGGTAGAGAGGTTTTAGAAGAAAAGTGCACATGCCAGGCGTGTTTTGGCAGTAGCAGAACTTCCCAGCAGAGTGTTCTGTGAGAGGGGTAGACGGCACTTCACCTCCCTCAGCCTGAAATCGCTTCTTGCTACAAACCGCCATTAAGGAAACCACACTGCACTGAGGTGCTCTGCACAGAACACCGGTTGTCAGGGACTAGTGGTATGAAGCAGGATATGCCAGAACCAGCTTAGCTACAACATAGTTATTCGTCGTGCAGATTTCTGTGCTAGATATCAGTGATGCAGAGAAGCCATTTCTAGGTGTAGTGCAAAGTGAGATCTGTGGTGTGCTGTGCACACTTTCGCTTTAGCTTTAGGTGCACTGCAGTGCTCTTCGCTATGCATAGTGGAAAGAGTGTATGGTATGCTTTCAAGAAGCAGAGAATATTGCTATGGTAGAGAGGTTTTAGAAGAAAAGTGCACATGCCAGGCGTGTTTTGGCAGTAGCAGAACTTCCCAGCAGAGTGTTCTGTGAGAGGGGTAGACGGCACTTCACCTCCCTCAGCCTGAAATCGCTTCTTGCTACAAACCGCCATTAAGGAAACCACACTGCACTGAGGTGCTCTGCACAGAACACCGGTTGTCAGGGACTAGTGGTATGAAGCAGGATATGCCAGAACCAGCTTAGCTACAACATAGTTATTCGTCGTGCAGATTTCTGTGCTAGATATCAGTGATGCAGAGAAGCCATTTCTAGGTGTAGTGCAAAGTGAGATCTGTGGTGTGCTGTGCACACTTTCGCTTCAGCTTTAGGTGCACTGCAGTGCTCTTCGCTATGCATAGTGGAAAGAGTGTATGGTATGCTTTCAAGAAGCAGAGAATATTGCTATGGTAGAGAGGTTTTAGAAGAAAAGTGCACATGCCAGGCGTGTTTTGGCAGTAGCAGAACTTCCCAGCAGAGTGTTCTGTGAGAGGGGTAGACGGCACTTCACCTCCCTCAGCCTGAAATCGCTTCTTGCTACAAACCGCCATTAAGGAAACCACACTGCACTGAGGTGCTCTGCACAGAACACCGGTTGTCAGGGACTAGTGGTATGAAGCAGGATATGCCAGAACCAGCTTAGCTACAACATAGTTATTCGTCGTGCAGATTTCTGTGCTAGATATCAGTGATGCAGAGAAGCCATTTCTAGGTGTAGTGCAAAGTGAGATCTGTGGTGTGCTGTGCACACTTTCGCTTAGCTTTAGGTGCACTGCAGTGCTCTTCGCTATGCATAGTGGAAAGAGTGTATGGTATGCTTTCAAGAAGCAGAGAATATTGCTATGGTAGAGAGGTTTTAGAAGAAAAGTGCACATGCCAGGCGTGTTTTGGCAGTAGCAGAACTTCCCAGCAGAGTGTTCTGTGAGAGGGGTAGACGGCACTTCACCTCCCTCAGCCTGAAATCGCTTCTTGCTACAAACCGCCATTAAGGAAACCACACTGCACTGAGGTGCTCTGCACAGAATACCGGTTGTCAGGGACTAGTGGTATGAAGCAGGATATGCCAGAACCAGCTTAGCTACAACATAGTTATTCGTCGTGCAGATTTCTGTGCTAGATATCAGTGATGCAGAGAAGCCATTTCTAGGTGTAGTGCAAAGTGAGATCTGTGGTGTGCTGTGCACACTTTCGCTTTAGCTTTAGGTGCACTGCAGTGCTCTTCGCTATGCATAGTGGAAAGAGTGTATGGTATGCTTTCAAGAAGCAGAGAATATTGCTATGGTAGAGAGGTTTTAGAAGAAAAGTGCACATGCCAGGCGTGTTTTGGCAGTAGCAGAACTTCCCAGCAGAGTGTTCTGTGAGAGGGGTAGACGGCACTTCACCTCCCTCAGCCTGAAATCGCTTCTTGCTACAAACCGCCATTAAGGAAACCACACTGCACTGAGGTGCTCTGCACAGAACACCGGTTGTCAGGGACTAGTGGTATGAAGCAGGATATGCCAGAACCAGCTTAGCTACAACATAGTTATTCGTCGTGCAGATTTCTGTGCTAGATATCAGTGATGCAGAGAAGCCATTTCTAGGTGTAGTGCAAAGTGAGATCTGTGGTGTGCTGTGCACACTTTCGCTTTAGCTTTAGGTGCACTGCAGTGCTCTTCGCTATGCATAGTGGAAAGAGTGTATGGTATGCTTTCAAGAAGCAGAGAATATTGCTATGGTAGAGAGGTTTTAGAAGAAAAGTGCACATGCCAGGCGTGTTTTGGCAGTAGCAGAACTTCCCAGCAGAGTGTTCTGTGAGAGGGGTGAGACGGCACTTCACCTCCCTCAGCCTGAAATCGCTTCTTGCTACAAACCGCCATTAAGGAAACCACACTGCACTGAGGTGCTCTGCACAGAACACCGGTTGTCAGGGACTAGTGGTATGAAGCAGGATATGCCAGAACCAGCTTAGCTACAACATAGTTATTCGTCGTGCAGATTTCTGTGCTAGATATCAGTGATGCAGAGAAGCCATTTCTAGGTGTAGTGCAAAGTGAGATCTGTGGTGTGCTGTGCACACTTTCGCTTTAGCTTTAGGTGCACTGCAGTGCTCTTCGCTATGCATAGTGGAAAGAGTGTATGGTATGCTTTCAAGAAGCAGAGAATATTGCTATGGTAGAGAGGTTTTAGAAGAAAAGTGCACATGCCAGGCGTGTTTTGGCAGTAGCAGAACTTCCCAGCAGAGTGTTCTGTGAGAGGGGTAGACGGCACTTCACCTCCCTCAGCCTGAAATCGCTTCTTGCTACAAACCGCCATTAAGGAAACCACACTGCACTGAGGTGCTCTGCACAGAACACCGGTTGTCAGGGACTAGTGGTATGAAGCAGGATATGCCAGAACCAGCTTAGCTACAACATAGTTATTCGTCGTGCAGATTTCTGTGCTAGATATCAGTGATGCAGAGAAGCCATTTCTAGGTGTAGTGCAAAGTGAGATCTGTGGTGTGCTGTGCACACTTTCGCTTTAGCTTTAGGTGCACTGCAGTGCTCTTCGCTATGCATAGTGGAAAGAGTGTATGGTATGCTTTCAAGAAGCAGAGAATATTGCTATGGTAGAGAGGTTTTAGAAGAAAAGTGCACATGCCAGGCGTGTTTTGGCAGTAGCAGAACTTCCCAGCAGAGTGTTCTGTGAGAGGGGTAGACGGCACTTCACCTCCCTCAGCCTGAAATCGCTTCTTGCTACAAACCGCCATTAAGGAAACCACACTGCACTGAGGTGCTCTGCACAGAATACCGGTTGTCAGGGACTAGTGGTATGAAGCAGGATATGCCAGAACCAGCTTAGCTACAACATAGTTATTCGTCGTGCAGATTTCTGTGCTAGATATCAGTGATGCAGAGAAGCCATTTCTAGGTGTAGTGCAAAGTGAGATCTGTGGTGTGCTGTGCACACTTTCGCTTTAGCTTTAGGTGCACTGCAGTGCTCTTCGCTATGCATAGTGGAAAGAGTGTATGGTATGCTTTCAAGAAGCAGAGAATATTGCTATGGTAGAGAGGTTTTAGAAGAAAAGTGCACATGCCAGGCGTGTTTTGGCAGTAGCAGAACTTCCCAGCAGAGTGTTCTGTGAGAGGGGTAGACGGCACTTCACCTCCCTCAGCCTGAAATCGCTTCTTGCTACAAACCGCCATTAAGGAAACCACACTGCACTGAGGTGCTCTGCACAGAACACCGGTTGTCAGGGACTAGTGGTATGAAGCAGGATATGCCAGAACCAGCTTAGCTACAACATAGTTATTCGTCGTGCAGATTTCTGTGCTAGATATCAGTGATGCAGAGAAGCCATTTCTAGGTGTAGTGCAAAGTGAGATCTGTGGTGTGCTGTGCACACTTTCGCTTTAGCTTTAGGTGCACTGCAGTGCTCTTCGCTATGCATAGTGGAAAGAGTGTATGGTATGCTTTCAAGAAGCAGAGAATATTGCTATGGTAGAGAGGTTTTAGAAGAAAAGTGCACATGCCAGGCGTGTTTTGGCAGTAGCAGAACTTCCCAGCAGAGTGTTCTGTGAGAGGGGTAGACGGCACTTCACCTCCCTCAGCCTGAAATCGCTTCTTGCTACAAACCGCCATTAAAGAAACCACACTGCACTGAGGTGCTCTGCACAGAACACCGGTTGTCAGGGACTAGTGGTATGAAGCAGGATATGCCAGAACCAGCTTAGCTACAACATAGTTATTCGTCGTGCAGATTTCTGTGCTAGATATCAGTGATGCAGAGAAGCCATTTCTAGGTGTAGTGCAAAGTGAGATCTGTGGTGTGCTGTGCACACTTTCGCTTTAGCTTTAGGTGCACTGCAGTGCTCTTCGCTATGCATAGTGGAAAGAGTGTATGGTATGCTTTCAAGAAGCAGAGAATATTGCTATGGTAGAGAGGTTTTAGAAGAAAAGTGCACATGCCAGGCGTGTTTTGGCAGTAGCAGAACTTCCCAGCAGAGTGTTCTGTGAGAGGGGTAGACGGCACTTCACCTCCCTCAGCCTGAAATCGCTTCTTGCTACAAACCGCCATTAAGGAAACCACACTGCACTGAGGTGCTCTGCACAGAACACCGGTTGTCAGGGACTAGTGGTATGAAGCAGGATATGCCAGAACCAGCTTAGCTACAACATAGTTATTCGTCGTGCAGATTTCTGTGCTAGATATCAGTGATGCAGAGAAGCCATTTCTAGGTGTAGTGCAAAGTGAGATCTGTGGTGTGCTGTGCACACTTTCGCTTCAGCTTTAGGTGCACTGCAGTGCTCTTCGCTATGCATAGTGGAAAGAGTGTATGGTATGCTTTCAAGAAGCAGAGAATATTGCTATGGTAGAGAGGTTTTAGAAGAAAAGTGCACATGCCAGGCGTGTTTTGGCAGTAGCAGAACTTCCCAGCAGAGTGTTCTGTGAGAGGGTAGACGGCACTTCACCTCCCTCAGCCTGAAATCGCTTCTTGCTACAAACCGCCATTAAGGAAACCACACTGCACTGAGGTGCTCTGCACAGAACACCGGTTGTCAGGGACTAGTGGTATGAAGCAGGATATGCCAGAACCAGCTTAGCTACAACATAGTTATTCGTCGTGCAGATTTCTGTGCTAGATATCAGTGATGCAGAGAAGCCATTTCTAGGTGTAGTGCAAAGTGAGATCTGTGGTGTGCTGTGCACACTTTCGCTTTAGCTTTAGGTGCACTGCAGTGCTCTTCGCTATGCATAGTGGAAAGAGTGTATGGTATGCTTTCAAGAAGCAGAGAATATTGCTATGGTAGAGAGGTTTTAGAAGAAAAGTGCACATGCCAGGCGTGTTTTGGCAGTAGCAGAACTTCCCAGCAGAGTGTTCTGTGAGAGGGGTAGACGGCACTTCACCTCCCTCAGCCTGAAATCGCTTCTTGCTACAAACCGCCATTAAAGAAACCACACTGCACTGAGGTGCTCTGCACAGAACACCGGTTGTCAGGGACTAGTGGTATGAAGCAGGATATGCCAGAACCAGCTTAGCTACAACATAGTTATTCGTCGTGCAGATTTCTGTGCTAGATATCAGTGATGCAGAGAAGCCATTTCTAGGTGTAGTGCAAAGTGAGATCTGTGGTGTGCTGTGCACACTTTCGCTTAGCTTTAGGTGCACTGCAGTGCTCTTCGCTATGCATAGTGGAAAGAGTGTATGGTATGCTTTCAAGAAGCAGAGAATATTGCTATGGTAGAGAGGTTTTAGAAGAAAAGTGCACATGCCAGGCGTGTTTTGGCAGTAGCAGAACTTCCCAGCAGAGTGTTCTGTGAGAGGGGTAGACGGCACTTCACCTCCCTCAGCCTGAAATCGCTTCTTGCTACAAACCGCCATTAAGGAAACCACACTGCACTGAGGTGCTCTGCACAGAACACCGGTTGTCAGGGACTAGTGGTATGAAGCAGGATATGCCAGAACCAGCTTAGCTACAACATAGTTATTCGTCGTGCAGATTTCTGTGCTAGATATCAGTGATGCAGAGAAGCCATTTCTAGGTGTAGTGCAAAGTGAGATCTGTGGTGTGCTGTGCACACTTTCAGCTTTAGCTTTAGGTGCACTGCAGTGCTCTTCGCTATGCATAGTGGAAAGAGTGTATGGTATGCTTTCAAGAAGCAGAGAATATTGCTATGGTAGAGAGGTTTTAGAAGAAAAGTGCACATGCCAGGCGTGTTTTGGCAGTAGCAGAACTTCCCAGCAGAGTGTTCTGTGAGAGGGGTGAGACGGCACTTCACCTCCCTCAGCCTGAAATCGCTTCTTGCTACAAACCGCCATTAAGGAAACCACACTGCACTGAGGTGCTCTGCACAGAATACCGGTTGTCAGGGACTAGTGGTATGAAGCAGGATATGCCAGAACCAGCTTAGCTACAACATAGTTATTCGTCGTGCAGATTTCTGTGCTAGATATCAGTGATGCAGAGAAGCCATTTCTAGGTGTAGTGCAAAGTGAGATCTGTGGTGTGCTGTGCACACTTTCGCTTCAGCTTTAGGTGCACTGCAGTGCTCTTCGCTATGCATAGTGGAAAGAGTGTATGGTATGCTTTCAAGAAGCAGAGAATATTGCTATGGTAGAGAGGTTTTAGAAGAAAAGTGCACATGCCAGGCGTGTTTTGGCAGTAGCAGAACTTCCCAGCAGAGTGTTCTGTGAGAGAGGGTAGACGGCACTTCACCTCCCTCAGCCTGAAATCGCTTCTTGCTACAAACCGCCATTAAGGAAACCACACTGCACTGAGGTGCTCTGCACAGAACACCGGTTGTCAGGGACTAGTGGTATGAAGCAGGATATGCCAGAACCAGCTTAGCTACAACATAGTTATTCGTCGTGCAGATTTCTGTGCTAGATATCAGTGATGCAGAGAAGCCATTTCTAGGTGTAGTGCAAAGTGAGATCTGTGGTGTGCTGTGCACACTTTCGCTTTAGCTTTAGGTGCACTGCAGTGCTCTTCGCTATGCATAGTGGAAAGAGTGTATGGTATGCTTTCAAGAAGCAGAGAATATTGCTATGGTAGAGAGGTTTTAGAAGAAAAGTGCACATGCCAGGCGTGTTTTGGCAGTAGCAGAACTTCCCAGCAGAGTGTTCTGTGAGAGGGGTAGACGGCACTTCACCTCCCTCAGCCTGAAATCGCTTCTTGCTACAAACCGCCATTAAGGAAACCACACTGCACTGAGGTGCTCTGCACAGAACACCGGTTGTCAGGGACTAGTGGTATGAAGCAGGATATGCCAGAACCAGCTTAGCTACAACATAGTTATTCGTCGTGCAGATTTCTGTGCTAGATATCAGTGATGCAGAGAAGCCATTTCTAGGTGTAGTGCAAAGTGAGATCTGTGGTGTGCTGTGCACACTTTCGCTTTAGCTTTAGGTGCACTGCAGTGCTCTTCGCTATGCATAGTGGAAAGAGTGTATGGTATGCTTTCAAGAAGCAGAGAATATTGCTATGGTAGAGAGGTTTTAGAAGAAAAGTGCACATGCCAGGCGTGTTTTGGCAGTAGCAGAACTTCCCAGCAGAGTGTTCTGTGAGAGGGGTAGACGGCACTTCACCTCCCTCAGCCTGAAATCGCTTCTTGCTACAAACCGCCATTAAGGAAACCACACTGCACTGAGGTGCTCTGCACAGAATACCGGTTGTCAGGGACTAGTGGTATGAAGCAGGATATGCCAGAACCAGCTTAGCTACAACATAGTTATTCGTCGTGCAGATTTCTGTGCTAGATATCAGTGATGCAGAGAAGCCATTTCTAGGTGTAGTGCAAAGTGAGATCTGTGGTGTGCTGTGCACACTTTCGCTTTAGCTTTAGGTGCACTGCAGTGCTCTTCGCTATGCATAGTGGAAAGAGTGTATGGTATGCTTTCAAGAAGCAGAGAATATTGCTATGGTAGAGAGGTTTTAGAAGAAAAGTGCACATGCCAGGCGTGTTTTGGCAGTAGCAGAACTTCCCAGCAGAGTGTTCTGTGAGAGGGGTAGACGGCACTTCACCTCCCTCAGCCTGAAATCGCTTCTTGCTACAAACCGCCATTAAGGAAACCACACTGCACTGAGGTGCTCTGCACAGAATACCGGTTGTCAGGGACTAGTGGTATGAAGCAGGATATGCCAGAACCAGCTTAGCTACAACATAGTTATTCGTCGTGCAGATTTCTGTGCTAGATATCAGTGATGCAGAGAAGCCATTTCTAGGTGTAGTGCAAAGTGAGATCTGTGGTGTGCTGTGCACACTTTCGCTTTAGCTTTAGGTGCACTGCAGTGCTCTTCGCTATGCATAGTGGAAAGAGTGTATGGTATGCTTTCAAGAAGCAGAGAATATTGCTATGGTAGAGAGGTTTTAGAAGAAAAGTGCACATGCCAGGCGTGTTTTGGCAGTAGCAGAACTTCCCAGCAGAGTGTTCTGTGAGAGGGGTGAGACGGCACTTCACCTCCCTCAGCCTGAAATCGCTTCTTGCTACAAACCGCCATTAAGGAAACCACACTGCACTGAGGTGCTCTGCACAGAATACCGGTTGTCAGGGACTAGTGGTATGAAGCAGGATATGCCAGAACCAGCTTAGCTACAACATAGTTATTCGTCGTGCAGATTTCTGTGCTAGATATCAGTGATGCAGAGAAGCCATTTCTAGGTGTAGTGCAAAGTGAGATCTGTGGTGTGCTGTGCACACTTTCGCTTTAGCTTTAGGTGCACTGCAGTGCTCTTCGCTATGCATAGTGGAAAGAGTGTATGGTATGCTTTCAAGAAGCAGAGAATATTGCTATGGTAGAGAGGTTTTAGAAGAAAAGTGCACATGCCAGGCGTGTTTTGGCAGTAGCAGAACTTCCCAGCAGAGTGTTCTGTAGAGAGGGTGAGACGGCACTTCACCTCCCTCAGCCTGAAATCGCTTCTTGCTACAAACCGCCATTAAGGAAACCACACTGCACTGAGGTGCTCTGCACAGAATACCGGTTGTCAGGGACTAGTGGTATGAAGCAGGATATGCCAGAACCAGCTTAGCTACAACATAGTTATTCGTCGTGCAGATTTCTGTGCTAGATATCAGTGATGCAGAGAAGCCATTTCTAGGTGTAGTGCAAAGTGAGATCTGTGGTGTGCTGTGCACACTTTCGCTTTAGCTTTAGGTGCACTGCAGTGCTCTTCGCTATGCATAGTGGAAAGAGTGTATGGTATGCTTTCAAGAAGCAGAGAATATTGCTATGGTAGAGAGGTTTTAGAAGAAAAGTGCACATGCCAGGCGTGTTTTGGCAGTAGCAGAACTTCCCAGCAGAGTGTTCTGTGAGAGGGGTAGACGGCACTTCACCTCCCTCAGCCTGAAATCGCTTCTTGCTACAAACCGCCATTAGGAAACCACACTGCACTGAGGTGCTCTGCACAGAATACCGGTTGTCAGGGACTAGTGGTATGAAGCAGGATATGCCAGAACCAGCTTAGCTACAACA